>JADRCD010212986.1:0-19320 GCA_019843815.1 Montemys delectorum
GCACTACCTCTGCCTATTTATAACCAGCAGCCTCCTAGAGGCACCAGTCCTTCCTGAAAACCAAGGGAAGATCCAACCTGCTGGTGAACAATGCAGATTTAGGAAAGCTTTGGTTAAGACCTAGTTGTAGCTGGGCAGTGGTGGTGCATGCCTTTAATCCCAGCACTTGGGAGGCAGAGGCAGGCGGATTTCTGAGTTCGAGGCCAGCCGGGTCTACAAAGTGAGTTCCAGGACAGCCATGGCTATACAGAGAAACCCTGTCTCGAAAAACAAAACAACAAAACAAAACAAAAAAGACCTAGTTGTAGGCTTTAGGGAAACTGTATCCTATAAATATAGAAGAAGCCTAGTGTGACATAAGCCTTTAGTCCCAGTACTTGGAGACAGAGAGACAAATAGATCTCTGAGTTCGAAGACAGTCTGGTTTACAAAGTCAGTTTCAGAACACTGTTTTAAAAAACAAACACACCCAGAAAAATTCTGTATTGAATAATTCTGTATATAGAATTTCTACAGAAGTACTACAAATATTTTTCAAGGGGAAACCTTTATTATGTTGGGAGTGTCCCAGCACATAGGACACCTATTGGTTCTACCGCCACGCCCTTCAACCTTATGGATGATACTGATTTGTTGTCGTTGTTGTTGTATGTAGTTGCTTTTTAGTTAGGATCTTTCTATTACATAGTTCTGGTTATCAGCCTGTAACTTGCTATGTAGCTCTTGCTGGTCTCACAGCGAGCTGCCTGCTTCTGCCTCCCAGGAGCAGGGATTAAAGGAGTCCAACACCACTTCAAGTATAGGTAACACTTTGAATACCTCATATAACAGAAAAAGCATGGGTTTTGGAGGCAAAGACTTAAGTCTGATTATAGCCAGGTGGTTCATTTATAGTAATAATTTTTGAAAAGGAACAACAGGGGGCTAGAGAAAGGACTTAGCAGGTAAGCACAGTTTGCTCTTCCAGAGGACTGTGGTTCAAATCTCAGCATCCACATGGTAGCTTGCAGCTGTCTGTAACTCTAGTTCTAGGGTATCCAATGTCTAGGTCTGGCCTCCACAGGTACTGGGCACACAAGCAGTGCACAGACATATATGCAGGCAAATCCCTCATACACATAAAATGAAATTACTTTTAAAGCGAACAGTAGTTAGGAGGGCATGGATAGAATGAAGACTAGTATGTGCGAAGCACCCAAAGTCCTAAGCACTCGATTCCAGTGATGAGAGTTTTCTCTTGCAGGAGAAAGGCCAGTTCACCATGGGAAAGGTCAAGCTACCTAAGAACTGTCCGATTACTCCAAGATCTGCTCCTGTAAAACCAAAAAATTAAACCCACCAGCTTCCCTATACAGTGTGCTTTAAACCCCCATGTCTTTCCTCTCAAGTCAGGCTAATTTGTGATGTTGCTTCCAAAGTCCAGCACTGCATACAGTGTTTTGCTTCTGACCACTCAAACACATTTCAAGTAGCTCAAATTTTAAAGTAAAAAGAGACCTTCCAACTCCCCCTTACTCCCCTCTTAAAACATTTAAGATTTTCTAGAGAATGTGTGGATCAACTCTACCTTCAGCATCTGACCCCAATCCCTTTTCTTGTTAAGTTGACCTAAAACTATCTCTTTTTTGTTTAAAGCAACTTTTAGAATCAGATATTTGAATCCTAAGGTCTTAGAATGTCTTTAAGGATGGACAAAGGAAGACAAAAGGCTAATGAACAAAATATAGTGTCAGGCTAGCACTCATGGGAGAAGTAAAGCTACGATTCACAGCTGAGGAAGAAATGTTAGTCAACAGTAGAAAACACTTGATCTGGATAATTTGGTTCCAGGAGTTGGGGTTACAGTTTAGTGGTAGAGTACAAGTTTAGTAGCATGTACAGGTCCTACGCTCAATTCCCATAGCTCAATTGCCAAGGAAGCCAAACCAAACACATACTTGATTTTCTTAGCAAATTCTGCTCAGAAATTACCCAAGTGCTCTTTGCAAAAACATCACCTGCATATCCAGGCCGCATGACACCAGGCTCTGAGGCCTCTGAGGCCGAAAAGCCACAGAGGAACAGATGTTGGAATGTCTCTTCAGGGATCTGGTAACTTTCTTCTTTTCCAAGTCCAGGATTTTGATTGCCCCAGAGTCATCAGCAGAAGCCAGCAGACTTTCAGTTTCATTTAATGAAAGACAATTGATTTCTTCCTCATTCACATGAAAGTGGTCCAGGGACCCTTTGAGAGACCTGACATCTAGAACACTGATGGTTTCTCCATGGGAGGCATAGAGCTTGGTAGGGCAGGAGGCAGAAAACAAAACGCTGGTAACATCATCAGCCCCTTCCAACTGCATGTGTCCTAACAGGGCCCCATCTTCACCCCAAGCCACAAGGTCTCCACCCTCTCCTCCTGAAGCCACAAGCCCATCTTTACTCGAATTCAGGCAAAGGATTGAAGAAGAATGTCCACCAGTCCACTTGACTGCCATGATGGCCTGTGAAATTCTGTGAAGAGGGAGAAGACCTGTATCAGAACTCGTACAAGAACTCGATACTAAGAGACAAATATAATTACCAACACCTCAACAGGTTTTAAAGATTGATTAAAAATTCAACAACCCCCTGTCCTCTCCTCTCAAAAGACATTTAAAGACTAAATCTACAAAACTCTAGGTAAATATAAGACTGCTTCTCTAGTACATAGCCACAGACACAGGAGACTCAAATACATGCTGACTAGCAGGCATAAATTTTCTCAGGTTTTCTTCCTAATCCTTGTTTTTGGTTTTGTTTGTTGTTGTTATTTTTTAAAGGACTAACTTGATTTTAAAGGTACTTTTGGCTAACTTCTACCCTAAATAAAGCATGAGAAGTTAGGTAATGAATAGATTGTATAGTTAAAGAACTATTACAGACACCATACAGTTCTGATGATTTTTATAATGGGTCTAGTAGTCTTTTTTAAAAAAAAGATTTTATTTATTTTATGTATGTGAATCACTAGCTATCTTCAGACACATCAGAAGAGGGCACTGGATCCCATTACAGATGGCTGTGAGCCACCATGTGGTTGCTGGGAATTGAACTCAGGACCTTTGGAAGAGCAGTAAGTGCTCTTCACCACTGAGCCATCTCCCCAGCCCTAGTAGTGTTATTGCATTAATTTTATAAGATCCAAGAACAGTACAGTTCTACACATCAGAGGGGAGGGGTGAATTAAATTTCTAGACTCTAAATGAATCACATGGATATTTATTGATCACTTGCATGGTCAGAAAAATAACAAAGAACTATTAATGAGTCTATTTAAAAACAGTTCGGAAAGCCTCAAAAAACCATATATACTCATTTGGGGCCACAGAGGTGGCTCAGTGCTTAAGAGGATTTGACTAGTTGCTATTTCAGAGGATCAACTTTGGTTCCCAGTACCCACATGGCAGCTTACAACCTACGAATTACTTCAGTCCCAGGAGATCCAGTGCTTTCTTTGGACTTCTGAGGGTACCAGGTATGCACATGGCTGTAGGGGGTGGTTCTGAAGCTCTGATGGGGAATCTGCATGTGAACCCTGAAGGTCCTGTTCCCCAAATAGTTCTTGATCAATCAATAAAGATAGATACTAGTGGCCAATGAGCTGAGTAAAATAGGCAGGACTTCCAGTTTTCCCTAAGGCAGGCTAGTAGACTCAAGAAAGGAAAAAAGATTTACTATCCTTTGCAGGAAGAGCGAGCCATCAGCCATGTGGGATCTAGGATGGAGTGGCCATTGACCACTTCCTGGACTGGGCCTGGGGTAGCAGGTGGGAGATTAGAGACCAACTGAACTCAGGGCAGATTTAGGATGCTGAGCTGGGAGTGAAAAGAAGGGTATGATAGTTGGTGAAAGCTTAGAAGAGCCCGACCATTGAGCTAAAGCACATCAAAGATAAGCTAATGTGTGTGTGTGTCTTTCATCCACGGATCCCAGGGATCCTGGACGGACAGGGCTAGTATCCCAGTCCATCTGGAGTTTAAGGTGGGGTAGTAGGAACTACACACTATACATGGTACACATGCATATGTGTGTGTGTATATGAATATTTACTCACACATCAAATAAGTAAATCTAAAACATCCTATTAGATAAAATAAATATTCAGTGAGGCTTTTTTCTGTAGCTAGTCAACATTTATCATGCATAATATTTATCAGTGATCCAACTAGAGCCTTCAAAATTATTTGTTTATTTGGTCTACAAAAGACCAAGTGTTAAACATGTGCACACCTGTAATCCTAGTACTTGGGAGGCTGAGGCAGGAAGATTTTGAGTTCTGGGTCACTCTGGGCTATATATGAGACTCTCAGGGAAAAATGGTATGGGAGAATGGGGAAAAGGTACTTAAATATGTGCTACGTCAAAACAATTTAGAAATGAGTTGTTTGCAAGCCTCTGTTCTTTGTTTTCTACACTGGGACCAGACAACCTAGTAGAAACGTGTTAATGCCAACATTACCTCCCTCATCTATCAGGTCACTAAGCCTGTTTTTTCCTGTGTAGTTGCCTAAAGGGTCAAGCACAGAATTACTCATAACCTTCTATGACTTAGTTAATTAGATGATAGATTCATTTCCTCCAACTCCTAATGAGATCATGGAGCACTTAAGAGCAAAGTAGGGCATGTTAAGAGCGTTTTTTAAAAAGGGTGGAAAGCCACAGGTGATGGTTCTGAGCAGCTTTGGACTAAGTTAGTCCTGATGTGGAGAAACTAAGTAACAATCAAAACAACTACAAGACTGTGGCATTAGCATGGACACAGCAGACAAGAATTTGGGATACTTAACTTGGTGGAAGACACCCTGAGGATTAGCAAGTCGTAAGAATGTAATTATACCAGAGTAGGGAAGCAGTTGCTGTTCATTTGTTTTTACTCAAAAACAGGAAGTGGACTACACATAGGTGGATCTCAGGCAAGGTTTACTACATAAAAATTGCATGACACTGGACTTGACGATGGTGAGCCCTATTATTATAATAATCACTTCAAAGAATTGAGAATTATAAAAAAGATTAAAAGATCACAACAAGGCCTGGCTCACACTGTAGTTCAGGACACCTCAGTCATTCCTGAAGCTGGAAGAGAGCTTGGCTCCCCTTGAACTGAAGTTACAGGGAGCCTTGAGTCTCCATATGGGTGCTAAGAATGAACTTAGGTCCTCTACAAGCGTAGCAAGTGCTCTTAACCGCTCAGCCATCACTCCAGTCTCTATTATTCTTTTTCTAAAAGTTCTTTAAATTTGAAAATATAGTATAACTAAATAATGCTAGGTTCTTTTCCTCTGAGGAAATCATCTTTTTTTCTACTTTATTCTCATTCTAGGGATTAACAAATTACAAACACACACACACACACACACACACACACACACATTTTCTTAATCTTTTTACTATGAGATGGGACTGAACGCACTATATTTTCTCCAAAAAGACTGTGACACTTAGTACCCAAATGACGTTTGAGATTACCTAAATTTGTTTATTTAATCTCAAATACAATAAAGCCTGCGTATTTACGAGGGTTGCTCAGATTTAGCCACCTTACTTTGAGTGAGGTCCTGGTGAGTCCCCGACAGTCCTAGCTAGAAAAAGACAATGTCAATTTCTCAAGATATAAAATAAAATAAAATGGATCTAAGCGGGGCTGGTGGAGTGGCTTAGCGGGTAAGAGCACTGACTGCTCTTCCAAAGGGCATGAGTTCAAATCCCAGCAAGCACATGTGGCTCACAACCACCCGTAATGAGATCTGATGCCCTCTTCTGGTGTGACTGAAGACAGCTACAGTGTACTTATATAATAATAAAAAAATCTTTGGGCCAGAGCGAGCAGCTACTGTGCGAGCGAGGCAGACCGGAGCACGCAGAGGTCCTAAAAAAGTCAATTCCCAACAACCAGATGAAGGCTCACAACTATCTGTACAGCTACAGTATGTACTCATATACATAAAATAAATAAATCAATGTTTGAAAAAAAATGGATCTAAGCTGACCACAAGAGGTCTTCAACTGCCCAAAGGTAAAGGAAATTGATCCAAGAAGGATCTAAGAACTGGCTAGCAAAAAGAGGGAAATGTCGTGAACAAAGCTGGAGAGTGAGTAGAAAGCAAATGAAACGGGAAACTCCGTAGGAAGAGAGGCCAAAAAAGTCGATTCAAGGCCATTAGAGGAAAAACAGAAAAACGCACTTGAGATCAGATCAGAACCCCGCTAGCCAACAGCCTCATACCTGGGCTTCCCGTTCCCGGTGGCGCCTAGTGATGACCTCACACGCGGCATCCAATCCCATCAGCCTTAGGAAGCGAGGCGCCTCCGCCGAACAGTCACTTCCGGGCTGAGAGGCGCGGCGGGCGAGCTGGGCGTGCGCCCTTGCTTCTTGCCCTCAACTCGTATGGCGGATCCCGGGGCGCGTCGCGGGCAGGCCGGGCTAGGCGAGTGGTTTCGGCGCCCGCGCTGAGCGGCTACGAGGGGCGGGGAGCCAGTGGCCCGCGCCATCCGCCCTCAGTGAGGCGGGGCGCGCAGCGGACGCCCCCGGGCAGGGGCGGGAGCGGTGGAGGCGCGAGCGGCGGTGGCTGAAAGGGGCGGTGAGCGAGCTGCTCCGGTCTGTAGGTGAGGCTCGGCCTCCCGCGCCGAGACGGGGCGCAGCGGCGGCAGCGGCGGCCCTCGGGCCGGCTGGTGAGGCGATGGCGGCGCCGGGCCCGGGGGCTGGGGCAGCCTCGGGCGGCGCTAGTGGTGGCGGCGCCGGCGCGGGCTCGGGGTCCTCCGGGGTCGGCGGCCGGTTGCCCAGCCGGGTGCTGGAGTTGGTGTTCTCCTACCTGGAGCTGTCCGAGCTGCGGAGCTGCGCCCTGGTGTGCAAGCATTGGTACCGCTGCCTCCACGGTGACGAGAACAGCGAGGTGTGGCGGAGCCTGTGCGCCCGCAGCCTAGCAGAAGAGGCTCTGCGCACGGACATCCTCTGCAACCTGCCCAGCTACAAGGCCAAGGTGAGGGAATCCCGGGCCACGTCGAAGCCCGGCTCCTCTCCTGGCCGGCGCTCTCGGGGTTTACCTTCAAAGCTTGAGTCAGATGTTTCACCTCAGCATCCCGCCTTTCCGCGGCTTCGGCCAGTCAGTACCACTCTCACCCCTTCTCTTCCATAACGATCTTTTCTTTGGATTGAAGTTCTGCTTCGTAATCCACCTCACTTTTTAAAATACTAGGTGGTTTCCCATCATTCATTTTCATCAGTCGTTCTACTTTCGACAGTCTTTGCTCTTAAAGACAGATCACCAGCCAATACTCTTGATCATATATTTTCCTGGCCTCCAAGTTGACTTGAAGGCATTAGTTCATCGAGGTCGATTTAAAATGGGTTTAGTTCCTGGGATCTTTTGCGTTCACCAAGTGAACACATTATTTTCATTATTTTCACCCACATTCTCTTAGGGCCACAATATTTAAGGCTTCCAAGTGATGATAAGGCTAGACATCCTGCTAACTAACTTGTAAGAAAGATACTTTAATATTACTTCCTCTCATTGGCGCCATATAACTCATCAGACTGCCTTGTCCTGCTGTTATTGATAACTTTTTCATAGTTCTACTCAGTTGATGTCTCTTTTGTCATCTAATATGTTGATTCCTGTTTTGCTGGGGTTTTTGTTGTTGTTGTTCTCGATTTTTATGCTTTCATAACAAAATTAAAGTGCTGACAAACAGGTCATGGTAAGACCAAGTATTCTCCAGCCCAAACAAACAAAAGGCCTTGGGTTAAGGGTCGTGTAGATAGAGTGGCTCTTCAGGATAGCAGTCATCAAAAGAGTGTGAAGCTGGCCGTGATGGTGCATATCTTTAATCCCAGCACTCCAGAGGCAGAGAGGCAGGTGCCTCTCCGTGAGTTCAAGGCCAGCTTGGTCTTCTTAGTGAGTTCTAGGGCAGCCAGAGCTGTATAAAATGAGAGACTGTCTCAAAACAAAACAAGAAGCATAAATGAGACATGATAACGTCTGACCTGGAATGTGGTAGACATATCTTTTTTTAATGCTATATTGTTAGTGAGTGTCTAAGTCATTTTTAAATATGGAATAGATGCGCTGTTTCTTTTAATATATATGTATTATTATAAATATGTGTATATGCACATTTTATGTCTTTTTGGAGACAGGGTCTCACTATGTAGTTCAGAGTGGTCTCCAATTTGCTATCTTTTTGTCTGTTCCTTGAGAGTGCTGGGATTATAAGATAGGCCACAGCTACTGGTATATTCTTGTATATTAAGACAAGTTTTGGTGTGATAAGAGAAGGAACACTGATGTTGAATATGTCAACCAATCAACTATCAGATATATAGTCTTTCTTTTTTTTTCTCTGAGACAGGGTCTTAATATTCAGCCCACAAGTTCTGAGTCTAAAAGTGCCACCACTCCTGGCCCCCCCAAAAAAATATATAAAAAAATGTATTTTTAAATTTATTTTTGTATTTGACACACACGCATATATGTAGAGTACCATACCCACAGAGTCTAGAATAGAGTGCCAATCCCTGTAGCTAGAGCTAAAGACACATGTGACCCCCTGCAACACATACATACACTCACATACACACTGGAATTGAATTCTGGCACTCTGGAAAATCAGGGAGCACTCCTAACTGCAGCCTAAACTGATACTAGTTTTGTATTTTTCCAGAGAGATTTTAGTTTTAAGTTTCTAATGCCTCATTTAACTTTCCGCTATATGTCCTGCAGCCATGAGGTGGGCTTGTTCTTACCCTGGGTTCTTTTAGGTGACTATTTTGAAGATGGAAGGTTAATTTTGGAGGACTCAGAAATCTAGAAGTCTTTAGACTAGGGAAATAACTAACATATAGAAATGACTAACATATGACACACACTGCTACTTAGTGTAGTATAGGAATACTAGAAGTCCACGCAAAGGAAAAAATTAGGAGTCAAGTGGAGAAAAAGGTTGAGATTAAGATGACATAAAGCTGAACTTTAAGATGAGGTTGATGTGAAATTTTTATAAAAACCTCTGAGCAGAAAAAACAAGGAAAGCAAAAATGGAAACTCTTACCAACACTTTGCCTTATGAGGATTATAGTGTAGTGGAGTGCATGTGCGTGTGTGCGTGCCTGCCTGCCTTCTTGTCTGCTTGTGTTTCTTTTTTTCAGTACTGGGGATTGAATACATGCTAGTTCAATACAGATACAGCCTGGGGGAATAGATATTAATCTGATCACTGCAGTTGTAAAACTATCTGGTAAGTATTGTGAATGAGAGTCACATGCTGCTCTGAGTGTCAGTAATGGAGGCTTTAACTAGGTATGGAGGTCAGGGAGAGACTTTCTTATAAGACATGATGCATAAGCTCAGTGACACCTAAAAGATAATGATAAGAGGCCAAGAGGAGCAAGAAGAGCCTCTGAGGAGGGAATCTGGCTTGTATGGGAAACAAGAAAACTGTACTGTCCGCGGTTGCCGGAGAGTGCAGGTGATGCTGCTTTGAGTAAGACGAAAGGAGTTGATATACTACCGTGAAGCCTTTCTCGTTGGAATCAAGAACAGCAGCCGTGGGGAGTGATGGTGTGATCAGTTTGTGGGTTACTTTTGATTCCACTATGGAGAACAGGCTAGAATTCGATTTTAGAAATGTGGTAGATCCATTAGAAAGTAGGTAGTGAAGGAGATGGAGAAAAATGGGCAAACAGGAAATAGAATCTGCAGGATTTGATGACTGTTCCTCCTATTGCCTTTAGATATGGCACTAGGATTTTAGGTCATCATAAATTAAAATTGATTTTTTTCACTCAGAGAATATTAAGATACTGGGATTGTCTTTATTCTCTGAAATTTGCGGGATCAAACAGTTTTTTAAAAAAGAATCTGTAGAATTTGGCAATAGTTTTGAACTAGATATGAGGAAGAAGGAGGAGCTAAGGGTGACTTGTAGATATTCGGCTGACATAATCTAAGTATCACTTGAGCCAGAGTTTGGAGGAAAATGACAAGAAGTTCACTTGTGGAAGGGCAGAATTCATAGTGCTTTTGAGGTATTCACCAGATTTCAGATAGGCAGCCCCTGGTAGCCAAAAGTTAGAGGCAGTCTAGGCTAAAGGTCGGAATTTCTAGTTCGGCTGAATGAAGGGAAATACTGTTGCAAAGGTGACCAGGAACTAGCTATAACATGGAAGAAGGCCGTTTGAAAGTCTTTGATATATTGTTTGGACTTTATTCTGCAACTGGAAAAACCAAAGAACAATGAAGTAAAACTATGCTTTAAAAACATTAGACTGGGGTGCAGAGGTCTCATAGAGGAAAGACACAACTGGAGGAGCTGCCACAGAGAACAGCTCCTCATAGGTGACTGCTGACAGTGAGTGGGATTAGGGAAGGTGGATCTAGCAGAACTCCCAAGGAGCCTGGGCAACCGAAAGCTGAGAGTGAAGAAAAGGGGTTGGTTCATTTTTTTCTCCTTCCTTCCCATCCCTACCTTTTATCTCCTTCCTCCATGCTGCCTGATCCATTCATTGATCCATGCTTAGCACTTACTCTGCCATTGAGGCTACACCCCCAATTCCAGAAATACTCTCCCCTCACTTTTTTTTTTTTTTAGATTTATTTATTATTATAAATGAGTACACTGTAGCTGTCTTCAGACCACCAGAAGAGGGCACCAGATTTTATTATGGATGGTTGTTAGCTACCATGTGGTTGCTGGGATTTGAACTCACAACCTTTGGAAGAGCAGTTGGTGCTCTTACCCACTGAGCCATCTCACCAGCCCTTTTTTAAAATTTTATATATATGAAAAGTATACTGTAGCTGTCTTCAGACACACCAGAAGAGGGCATCAGATCTGATTACAGATGGTTGTGAGCCACCATGTGGTTGCTGGGAATTGAACTCATGACCTCTGGAAGAGCAGTCACTGCTCTTAACCACTGAGCCATCTCTCCAGCCCCTGAAACGTTCTTTTTTTTATTACTCAACTTCCAAGTAGCACTTAGTTATCCCAAATATTTTGTATCAAATTATATCCTAACTTTCAGACTTATATCCTGAGCTAGGCTTTTTCTATTTTTGTTTTTATAAGCAGAATTAGACAGTTGGTTGAGAAAGGGTGGGTATTCTGGAGAATGACGGTGGCCTAGTGCGCTGAGGGAAAAGTGTGCACTGGGCTAGGTCTTCATGCTGTTGAAATAGAAAATCTAGGTTCTTCAGACATAGACAGAAACTATGACTTTAATTTTTTATTTTGTTTTGTAAGATAGGGTTTGTTTCTCTGTGTAGCCCTGGCTGTCCTGGAACTTGTTCTATAAACCAGGCTAACCTCCAACTCAAAAGACCCACCTTTCTCTGCCTCCTGAGTTCTGGGATTAAAGGCACATTTAGCCTTTAAAATTTTTTTTTAAAGATTTATTTACTATTTATTTATTGATTGATTGATTGATTGATTGTAAGTACACTGTAGCTGTCTTCAGACACACCAGAAGAGGACATCAGATCTTGTTATGGATGGTTGTGAGCCACTATGTGGTTGCTGGGATTTGAACTCAGGACCTTTGGAAGAGCAGTCAGTGCTCTTACCCACCGAGCCATCTCTCCAGCCAGACAGTAATTTCTTAATACAAAAGTTGCAGTGTTGCCTCATAAATGTGAAATGTTATAGTTTTATTTAGGCAGTATCTGTATATAGCCTTTGAGAAGGAGTCCCTGGACCTTGTAAGGCTGTCTTAGTATGCAGTATACAGATTGATTCCATCCCCCACTCCTGCCCTGCAGCTTACTTGTTCCCATCTACATCCTTACTTACTCAGTGTGCTCTTCTCTTCTTCCTAGTTCCTGTAGACTCTACAGTGGGCAGACCTGACCAGTTTAGATTACAGTAGATTTTTGTTTGGTTGGTTGGTTAGTTGACTAGCTGGTAGTTTTTTACAAAATACTTTTTAACTGAAATTATGTGCTTAGAGGTGTGGTAGAAAACAAGATCCTTATACTTTTGTGTGATGATAGAGAATGGGAATTGAGGAGAGAGGAATGATGGGGATTGGGTAGTCCTGGCAAAGAATACCTTCATGGAGGTGGTAGAGAAGTGGATGCAGCTAGGGCACCAGGAGCCGAGCAGGCAGCTGGGAACGAAGTGTGGCAGCCTGCTCTGGAAGGCTCTGAAACCAAGTAGAGCTAGCAGTCGCTGTGGCACTATGTGTGGAGCTGTTAAGTAGCTGGCATGAAATTCAATGGAAATACTGCTTTAGAAAGCTCTGGAAGGAGTTTAAAGTTAAGGACAGAGTTTGTAGACTTCTAGGGGGCAGAGGAAGGAAGTCACTATGAATGAATGTGGTAGAAGCTGGAGTAGGAGGTTGAGGAAGACGTTAGTATCGCTGGGGCAAAGGGAAAATTAGAGAAAGAGCACCTGGAATCTGTGAGACTAGGAATAGGCGACGAGGAAATAGTAATATAACATTATCATGAGGACTCCATTCTCTTCATTTCATTCTTTTGATTTAGAAAATACTTGTTGTGGATATTTTTCTCCCTTGTTTACTTTTATATTTGCCCACACCACACCACACCACACCACACCAACATATAACTTAAAAAAACATATAAACAGCCGGGCAGTGGTGGCACACGCATTTAATCCCAGCACTTGGGAGGCAGAGGCAGGCGGATTTCTGAGTTCGAGGACAGCCTGGTCTACAGAGTGAGTTCCAGGACAGCCAGGGCTACACAGAGAAACCCTGTCTGGAAAAACCAAAAAGAAAAAAGAAAAAAAAATACACACACGCACACACGCATGCACGAACACACACAAATAGGTGAAAAATTCAAGAATGCTTTGTTTGTCCATTTTCCTTGTGGAAGCAATACCTCAACAAGGACGAACTCTCAGCACAGCAACAGTGAGACAGGGAAATGCTGCCTGTTGGAAAATGAACTTGACCTGGGAGTTGGATGCCTGGCTCTCTCACGGCTCTCTCCTGCATGCTGTTGCTCTTTAGGGTCTATAACCTTGCCCGCCCCCTTTCTCCCTTCAGATTTATTTATTTTATGTGTGAGTGTTCTGCTCCACATGCATTCAGTGCCCACAGAGACCAGAGGAAGATGTTCGGTCCTCTGGAACTAGAGCTGCAGTGTGTTGGGAATTGTTCCTAGGTCCTCTGTAAGAGCGTCAAGTGCTTTTAACTGGTGAGCCGTCTCTCCAGCCACATACGCATACGTAAATACATACATATAAATATATATATCTGTGTTTTCCCCCTTGCGTGTAGCCCTGGCTGTTCTAGAACTCACTGTTTATCAGCCTGGCCTCAAACAGATATGCTTCTGCCTCCCAAGGGCTGGGATTAAAGGCATGTGCTACCATGCCTGGCCCCAAGTTTTATATTTTTAAAAGATGAGAATTTGTCATTATTTCTACAAAGGAGCTATTTTAAGCATGTTTTCATGTAGCCGGGAAGTGGTGGTGCATGTGTTTAATCCCAGCACTTGGGAGGCAGAGGCAGGTGGATTTCTGAGTTTGAAGCCAGCCTGGTCTACAGGACAGCCAGGGCTAAAACAGAGAAATTCTGTCTTGAAAAGCCAAAAAGAAAAGAAATTTTTTTTTCATGTTAGGAGATTTTAAAAAAGTTTATGAGGGCTGGAGAGATGGCTCAGCAGTTAAGAGCTCTGTGTGTTCTTCCAAAGGTTCTGAGTTCAATTCCCAGCAACCACATGGTGGCTCACAACTATCTGTAATGGGATCTGATGCCCTCTTCTGGTGTGTCTGAAGACAATGAAACACTTTTAATTTTAAAAAGAAAAAATTGTTAAAAAAAAACTTTATGAAAGGCCAGCTAATCTATCCTCTTGATAGCTGCTCCTTTTAAGACTTCTGGTTGAATTTGTTTTATTTACTTTTTTTTTTTTTTTTTTTTTGGTTTTTCCAAGACAGAATTTCTCTGTGTAGCCCTGGCTGTTCTGGAACTCCTTCTATAGACCAGGCTGGCCTTGAACTCAGAAATCCACCTGCCTCTGCCTCCCAAGTGCTGGGATTATAGGCGTGTGCCACCACCAGCCGGCTGTTTTATTTTATTTATTTTTTGTTTTGTTTTGTTTTTGCTACAGAGTTTCTCTGACTAGCCCTGGCTGTCCTAGAACTCACTCTGTAGACCATACTGGCCTCAAACTCAAGAGATTTGCCTACCTATGCCTCCCTCCAGGGTTAAAGGAATGCATCACTGGTGCCTGGCTTCTTCTGATTGAGTTTGTGTGCTGTCTAGGGGATGTGGCTTGGCACAAAGAGAGTGGTGATGTCAGTGTGTTGAGTAATACCTAGTGAGGAGATGGGGGATCTAAGGAGTTTGTGGTCAGTAAAATCTTCTCTTCACTTTAGAACTGCTATGACTAAGATCTTCATAGACTATTTTATATAAAACACACACATATATTTTCCTCTTGCTTATGCTGGGCCAGAACACTTCCAGTGAGCTCAGCCCTGACATAGCCCAGGCTGGCCTCAGACTATGGATAATCTTGAACTTCAGCTCCTCCTACCTCTTCTTCCCCAGCAGTCATTACAGCATGTGCCACATAAGCTATAGTTCTTTTTTAATCATAGCATTGACGATGTGGAAACCACATGACTTAAGTATAAATAAAAGGAAAGAAAGTAGTGTACTGAATTTTCATGTGCCACCCACACCTAGCTTTTCCATTGATTCAAGACATATCTGACTTCATGTTTACTCCACTCTGCCTCTAGCTGTTCAAGGCAATTACCATTTATAGTTATTTTATGCATAGACATTTTAGTAATATGTCTGTAAAGGACAAGGATAGTTGTGTGTACTTTTCGATGTTTTAAGTTTACTTGTAGAAATTGGTCAGTAAGACAGTTGAATGCTCCCTCTTTCATTGGACAGGAACAAGTGTTCCTTGATCATCGTAACCTGGCTCAAGGTGATCTATAGTAGTTAGGCCTGCAAGCATGTGTTACCATGCCCAGCTCTAGCTGGGAGTTACTTTTAACAGTTTGTAATATTGGGGGTTGGAAAGATGACTCAGAGGTTAAGAGCACTGACTGCTCTTCCAAAGGTCCTGAGTTCAATTCCCAGCAACCACATGGTGGCTCATAACCATCTATAATGAGATCTGATGCCTTCTTCTGGTGTGTCTGAAGACAGCTACAGTGTACTTACATATAATAATAAATAAATCTTTGGGCCAGAGCAAGCGGGCCTGGAGTGAGAAGAAAAAAACCAAACCAATGTGTAATATCTAGTGATAGTTTCCCACCCAGAAAATTTAGTCATTATTTGGAAATAGTGTTATTTAAAAGTTTATAATCTTATTTGTAAACACAAAACCTCAATTTTTTTGGTTTTTTGACTTGGGGCAGGGAGAGAGATGGGGTTTAGTTGCCAAGTAGCCTAGGCTGGCCTTGAATTTTCAGCCCTGTTTGAGTATCACAAAGGGCCCTAGGATCAGAGATCACAAGTGTGAGCCAGCATGTTAAACTTGCTGCATTTTCGTATTTAGGAAAAAAAATCAAGTTTATTCTTTTTCTGTTCTGTTTCTTGTATTTTTAGGTACGTGCTTTCCAACATGCCTTCAGCACGAATGACTGCTCCAGGAATGTCTATATCAAGAAAAATGGCTTTACATTACATCGGAACCCCATTGCTCAGAGCACCGATGGTGCAAGGACCAAGATTGGTTTCAGTGAGGGCCGCCACGCCTGGGAAGTGTGGTGGGAGGGCCCTTTGGGCACGGTGGCAGTGATCGGGATTGCTACAAAACGGGCCCCCATGCAGTGCCAAGGTTATGTGGCATTGCTGGGGAGTGATGACCAGAGCTGGGGCTGGAATCTGGTGGACAATAATCTACTACATAACGGGGAAGTCAATGGCAGCTTTCCACAGTGCAACAATGCACCGAAATACCAGGTGAGAAAGGGTATTTTCTCAGTGTAGCGCATTTCAAATCAGACCTTACTTTGTTTAAAACAGGCATGCTTTAATGTTGCCCTTTGTTTTGGCAATTTTTAAAATAAATGATAGAATGTTACATGTCAGTGTTTAATACATGTTTGAGCAATCCTTCTTTGCTCTGGATTGGAGGTTGCCAAGCTTTTTCTGTACAGGCCAAAGAGTAAATATTTTGGGCTTTGCTGTTGATATGTCTCAGAAACTCAGTTCTGTTGGTGTAAGGTCACATCAGCTGTCGATGCTGTGAATAAAGAAGCATAGTGTGCTTAAGCAGGCCTCATTTATGCTACAGCACTTGTCTGGCCAGGGGTACAGTTTGGTGGTTCTTGTTCATGGATGTCATCTTCACTGTGGCATGAAACATCCAGGGGTTGGTTTTGTTTTGTTTTGCTGGTCACCTTATCACAACAAATGCGTGTATGTGCATATACATGCATATTACTCTGGTTCTTACTGATGTGTATTCAGAGTCCTTGGAGGGATGAGTGTTTTCTCTAGAGACAGTTCAGGCAAGCTGCTACTTTTTTTTATTTTTCATATCTTAAATTTGTTTTTAAACTTTATTTTATGGCTATTAGTGTTTTGTCTGCATGTATGTCTATGCATGCCTAGTGCCCCCAGAGGCCAGAAAGCTCCCTAGAATTGTAGTGACAGACATTGTAAGCCACTATGTGAGTGCTGGGAATTGAACTTGGGTCCTCTACAAGAGCAGACAGTGCTTTAACTCTTCACCCCCTATTCTTCCATCTTAGTGTCTTACACTCTCATTTGGTTCTAGCATCAAAATTGTGTCTTAAAGCCATATTATTGTAGATTAAGCAGAATGTAAAACAACAATTAAATAAGGTTACAGAACTTGGGCTGGAGAGTTGGTTCAGTGATTAAGACTACTTGATGCTTTTCCAGAGTTCAGCTCCTATCAACTACCTTGGGCAGCCCACAACTACTTGTACCTCCACCTCCAGGGGATGAGACTCTCTCTCTTTTGGCCTCTATGGCCAAAGAACATACATTTGCAGACATACACATGTACACACAAGTTTTTAAAATAATCTTTTTGAGGCTGGTGGGATGGCTCAGTGGTTAAAAGCAGTGACTGCTCTTCCAGAGGTTCTGAGTTCAATTCTCAGCATTCACATAGTGTCTCACAACCATCTGTAATGGGATCTGATGTCCTCTTCTGGTGTGTCTGAAGACAGCTACAGTGTACTCATATACATAAATAATAAACTTTTAAAGAAGAATGCAACTGTATCTTTTATAAAAACAAAACAAAACAATCTTTTAAAAAAAGTCCCCCAAAGTCTTGAGGAAAGGTAGATTTTGTGTTTTGGAAGCACGGGTAGCTCAAATCTCTAGCTTCAAAAATGCTTTTAGGGGCTGACAAGATGCTTCAGTGGTTAAGAGCACTAGCTGCTCTTCCAGAGGACCTAGGCCCTAACATCCATGGCAGCTCACAACCAACTCTCTAGAACTCCAGCGCCCAGTGATCTGATGCACTTTTCTCCACAGGCACTGCCATGCATGTGATGGCCAGACATATATTCAGGAAAAACACCCATACATATAAAAAAAATGATAAAAAAACAAACAAAAAAATAAAAAAATAATGATAATAAAACTATCAGCTCTGGTGTACTAATATAAAAGGCAAAGATATATCTCCATTTCCTGAAGTGCAAAAGCTGGGAGGTTTTCTTTCATAAAACCATTTCCTTGATGTTTGTTTGGGTTCTGTGTATGTCCTACAGAGAGGAGTGTGTAGTTTTATCAGTGAACAAGAAGTCTTATCACTACTTTCAGGTGCAGTGGAAATCCTGATGACATTGTTTTCAGAGGTCATTCTGAGTTTTAGTTACACTTTAAAAATATATTTATTCACCAGGCAGTGGTGGCGTATACCTTTAATCTCAGCACTTGGGAGGCAGAGGCAGGCAGATTTCTGAGTTCGAGGCCGAGGCCAGCCTGGTCTACAAAGTGAGTTTCAGGACAGCCAGGGCTACACAGAGAAGCCCTGTCTCGAAAAAAAAAAAAAAAGAAAAGAAAAGAAATACATACATACTAGTTGTATTCTCTACATGTTGTCCCTTTTGATGAGTGTTCCATACGTGCTTGAAAACAACTTATATTCTGTTCTTAGACGGAATAGTCTGTAAACCATAGGCCAGATGACAGGATTTAAGTCATCTATATTGTTAGTGATTTTGACTTATTCTTTTTTTTTTGTTTTGTTTTGTTTTGGTTTTTTGAGACAGGGTTTCTCTGTGTAGCCCTCCTGGAACTCACTCTGTAGACCAGGCTGACCTCGAACTCATTGACTTATTCTTTTACTGAGAAAAGTACTTAAGTTTCCAACTATGTTCTCTAGCTTGTCTATTTTTCTTCCGGTCTATCAGCTTTTGCTTCATAGAATCAAGGGCTTGAAATGTGTTCCATTATAAATGTCCTTTGACTCTGCCAGTATTCCTATGTTTGAGTCTGTGTTGTCTGACTTTAATGTAGTTGCTCCAACTACATGGAATACTTTCATGGAATACTATTACAGAGCACCCTCTAGCCTTTTGCTTTTGATCTATCCTTTTATTAAAATGGGACCCCTCAATTACAGGTGGTTTAGTCTTTCTTATTTAACAACATTTCACTGTCTCTCTTTTGAGAGCTTAGTTCATTTGCATATACTATATAATCGTTAGGCAGTTTAATAGTATCTTTGTGTCCAGTAATTTATGATCCTTTTACTCCTCATCTGCAAACCTTGTTTCTCTTTTTGTTATTGTTGTTTGTTTGTTTTGTTTGTTTATTTGTTTTTGAGACAGGGCTCACTATGTATTCCTGTCTGGCCTGGAACTCATAGATACCCACCAGCCTCCGCTTCCTAAGTGCTGGAATTAAAGGTGTACACCACTGTCTTCTTTGATTGCATAGTTTCTATTACTCTAGCTTTATGTCCACTGCCAATTTATTTACCGTCTCAGTTTGCTGGTGAACCAGGCTGATGAGTTCTGGTGCTGTATGCTTTGGATCTAGATTCCATTTGCTTTCTTTTTCTGTCTCCATGTCTGTGTCTGTGTCTGTCTGTCTCTCTCTCTCTCTCTCTCTCTCTCTCTCTCTCTCTCTCTCTCTCGGTTTTTTGAAACAGGGTTTCTCTGTATTGCCCAGGCTATCCTGGAACTCACTCTGTAGACCAGGCTGGCCTCGAACTGCCTCCCAAGTGCTGGGATTAAGGCGTGTGCCACCACTGCCTGGTTGTCTCCATGTCTGTTATTGGACTTACTTAGAATGTCTTAACTGCATTCACAGATTTACACACACACACACACACACACACACACACACACACACACACACACACA
>JADRCD010212987.1:27219-40738 GCA_019843815.1 Montemys delectorum
AAGCATCCATCATCTTTTGACATCTTGTCACACCCCTCAACCCCCCCAACCCCCCACTCCCCCACTCCCCTACTCCCCGTTTGGCTCACTGAGCGGCAGCCGTACCGCCCTGCACATTCCCACCACAGGGTATCTACAACACTCAGGCACACTTCCTCCCCATGTGTCTGAGTCACAATTCAAATGCCATTTTCAGAGGGGCTTTGTGACCGGCATACTCTAGCTTCTTGTTTCCCATGGTTGTTTTGTCCTTTTTTTCAGAGCACTCAACACTATCCCAAATGGTTGTTTATGGATTTGTTTACTTGCTTATTTCCTGTCCTTGCCGTATCGAGCACGTGGATCATCTTCATAGCTTCCCCCCCCCCCCGACGGAGTAGGCAGCCACTAGACAAGGGGAAGAGGGAGGGGGTAAAAAGGAGGCACCTGAGAAGTGTTCAGGAGATGGCTTCCAGAAGGCCACCGGTGAGGAGGTGGCTTCAAGCCGGCTACTGGGGAGGAGCAGGACACCCAAGAATTAGGCCCAGGTCGCCAGTGAGGAAAGCCAGCTGGATGCTCTAGCCCCACCTTTCCCTGGACCAGCAGCCTCCCCATGGCTGATGACTTGCTCGGGACCCAATGGAGCAAGAGAGAGTTCTAGGCTTTTTTACAGAGTGAAGTTGGGTCAGGGTGTTCTGCATTTCACTTTTTCCATTCCTGGATTCTGCTGCTGCTGCGACTTTGGCCATTTCCCAGCCTTCACTGTCACTTATAAGCCCCTGGAATCTAAACGCAGACCAAATTCTTTCTTATCTCAAAGATTAACACCTGCATCCAGTCCAAAGGGACAAGAGTTCAGCTGACCTAGAAAATGGACTGAGTCTTAGAGAATGGAGAAATACCCCTCCCTTGCCTGGTGCCTGCTCCGTTCCTGTGGACCTTGGGCCATCCAGCCCCCTCCTGGGCACTCGTGGGACCTAACTCCTTCATTTTTTCAGGGTCTCCAGCTGCTGAGCAGCTGCAGGACATCCTGGGGGAGGAAGATGAGGCTCCCAACCCCACCCTCTTCACAGAGATGGACACTCTTCAGCATGATGGGGACCAGATGGAGTGGAAGGAGTCAGCCAGGTGAGAGGAGCCTGGATGGATGGAGGGGTGTGGTGAGAGGGGGCTCTGGGATGGAGGGGGTGTGTCTGGGGCCCAGGCAAGGCTGACTCTTCTGTTGGGAAAATGGTGTCACAGTTTGAGTTTTCCATTGATGAGCACCTTCCCAGCTGCCATTTTTGGTGTCTAGAACTATAAACCATAAGGAGCAAACATAAATGATTGTTATTGTCAAAGAAAGGACACTTCAAAAGCTGAGGAGCTAGCTTAGTTGACAAAGTGCTTGTTTGAAGAAACAGGGACCTGAATTCTGTCTGCAGAACCCATGTAAAGTAGGGTGGCAGTGGTGCTGTGCACTCCTAACCTCCGTGGCAGCCAGGGGATGAAGATACGCCCACTTTAGGAGCTGTGGCCAGCCAGTCTACCCTAAGGAAGTTCCAGACCAGTGAGAGAGTCTCTCTAAAAAATGGTGGGTAGAACCAAGGAACACGCTTGTCCTCTCTCTCACCTTGAAATATATACCTTCGCACACATGAATAGGCACACACACACCACACACACACACACACACACACACACAGAGAGAGAGAGAGAGAGAGAGAGAGAGAGAGAGAGAGAGAATGAGAATGCATGATGGAATAGTGACCCATGCGACCCTGGAAGACTATAAGGCCATATATTCTTTATGTCAAATGGTTCAAACTAAACGCTGTGAAGGGAATGGCTGGAGTACACAGAGAGGGCTTCCTGGAGGAGGAAGGGACGTAAGTCTGAACGGCAGGGAAAGGTCTGGGCTTGTGACTCTCAGCAGAGTTTGGGCAAGCAGAGTAGGCTACAGAGGTGGAGCCATGGAAGAAAGCAAGAGGATGTAAGCAACTGGCTCAGTGGATAAAGTACCAGCTGGGCGGGTGTGAGAACCAGAGCTTGGACCCCAAGAACCCATGTAAAAGTCAGACAGGAGTAGTGGTCACCTGTAATCTCAGCACTCAAGGGGCAGAGCTAGGAGATCCCCAGGACAAGTGACTACCTAGACTAGCCAGAATCTGTGCCCTGGGCTCTGGGTTAAGGTTTACCTCAATAAATAGAATGGAGAGCAATTGAGAAAGACTTCAGAAGTCAACTTTGGACCTACACACACACACACACACACACACACATGCGCACGCACTTGTACACACACTCATACACACACACATGCATACACACGCACACATATACATACACACACTCACACATGCATACATATACACGCATACACACATGCATACACTGCATATGCAGACTCACACACATGTATGCACACATACATACACACACTCATACACACACGCACATGCACATGCCAAAAAGAGGGCATGGAGAGAGAGCTCCACGTGCATGGAAGGGGAAGGAGGAGGCAATCCATCTAGAAAGTTAGTGGAGCTGCATGGTGAAGTCAGGAGCAGAAGTTGGGTCTGAGTCACATTTGTGCTATGACTGGGACAGAGGGACCTCTGAACCAAACAGAGCAGGTTAGTAGCCCCACGTGCTCCCCAAAACATAGGAAGCAGGGAGGGAAAGAGAAATAGCAGGGGAGACCTCGAGGGCTGCTGAGTGCTGGAAGAGTGGGCTCAGCTTTTGCATGGTTTCAATTACACCCCTCCATCCTGGAAAACTAATAATTTTGCATGTGTTTTAATTCATTTTGTTTTCTGAGACAGGGTTTCTCTGTATAGTCTTGGCTGACCTGGAACTTATTCTGTAGACTAGATTGGCCTTGAACTCAGAAATCCGCCTGTCTCTGCCTCCTGTGTGGTGATTAAAGGCATCCACCACCACTGCCCAGCAATAATAATTTTTTTTAACCTCTATCCAGGTGGGATGTGTGTAGGTGAGTGTGTTTTCCTGTCTTGAGGCACACATACACGGGCGTGTGTGTGTGTGTGTGTGTGTGTGTGTGTGTGTGTGTGTGTGTGTAGTACAAGGTTAATACCAGGAGTCCTTTCTCAATTGCCCTCCACTTTATATTCTGAGACAGAGTCTCTCTCTTGTATCCAAAGTTTACCTACTTTATATCCAAAGTTTACCTACTTTGTATCCAAAGTGTACTGACTTTGTATCCAGAGTTTACCTACTTTGTATCCAGAGTTTACCTACTTTGTATCCAGAGTTTACCTATTCAGCTAGTTGGGCCAGGGTAGCTATCCAGCTGGCTCTACCTCCCCTGCGCTGAGACAAATGAGATGTCACACTCACCTGGGTTTGACATGGTGCTGGAGATCTAGTCTTCACACCTGAATAGCAAACATTTCATCTGCTGAGCCATCTCTCCATGCAGGAAAAACCGTTTTGATTTTCTTAAACTAAAATCCAGGCTATGGCTGTGACTCAGTTGGTAAAGTATGTACCTAGCACACAAGGCCCTTGGCTTGATCCCTACCACCACATACTGTAACCATGGAAGCACACTGCTGGAACCCCAGCATGGAGGAGGTGGAGGTAGGAAGACCAGAAGGAGTTCAAGGTCCCCCTCAGCCATGTAGTCTATTTAAGGCCAGCATGGAGTACCTGAGACTCTGTCTCAAAAACAAAACAAAATATGATTAAACAAGGATTAAATCAACTAATTTCCATAGAGAGAAGTCAGATACTAGAGCAGTGGTTCTTAACATTCCTAACACTGAGACCCGTTAATACAGTTCCTCATGTTGTGTGACCCCCAACCATAAAATTATTTTCATTGCTACTTTATAACTGTAATTTTCCTACAGTTATGAATTATCTGCTATGCAGGAAATCTGGTATTTAACCCTTGTAAAAATGCATAAACTAACTCTCAGCAGCACCCAGGACAGGGTCTGCACGGGACCACTCTGACACCAGGAGTCTGATAGCTCCCTCCAGGGCTTGGACAGCTGCTGAGTAAAGGGAAGAGCACATGTCCACATCTCAGACCTCTCTGCCCTTTCTCTGCTGCAAAGGCATCTGGAAGAAGGGTCACTAAGAGGGATATAACAACATCCTGCGGGCCTCAGGGAGGAACCAACCAATCGGCTCCGCAGCCCCTAGCTGTGCCCTGTCCTCCCGTGCAGACCCAAGAGCCTCTTCTCATCCACGGTTCACTGAACCCCAGTGTGCTGAGACTGCAGGCTCATCCCCATTCAAGCCCCACAATGACCCTGAGAAGGGCAGAGCTGAAATCTGGCTTCATAGATGGGGTGAGGTGCAGAAGGGCTAGTAGCTCTTGGAGGGCCAGAGATATAGGAAGTCTTCTGGATTGTCCCCCGCCCCCAGCCTGTCTGACCCTCCAAGGTGAGGTCTCTTGGGCTTTGCTATGCTCTCCCAAGATTATTAGCCATTTCCCTCCACTTCCTAGCCTGTTCCAGGGACTCTGTTTTTGTCTCTCAGGGGAAGACCTAGGGCTGAAGGCAATTCTTTTGCAGTTGGAGCTAAATACCCACAGCTGCAGAGCCTGGGACCTCTAACCAGGGCTCACAAGATGGGAAAGGACAGTTCAAATGGCCAGAGCTCAGCCTGGAGTACTGTGGCTTCACACCTCTGAGAGGGAGGGGTCTGAGCCAATCTGCTCTAGGCACAGTCTCTTCCACTGTGGGTGTGTGAATAGAGAAGAAAGCTTTAAAAATGCCTTCTTGAGGGCCTGGGAGAGAGGGACTGCCTTCTCCCCTCCCCAGGCAGAGAGAGTACTCACCCCAAACCCCTGCCTTCACTGACAGTCTGTGCCTTCAATTCTGGCACTCTGGAGGCAGACAAGATGGACCTCTGTGAATTCAAGGCCAGCCTGCTTGACACCTTAGCAAGCTCTAGGCCAGTTAGAACTGCACAGTGGTACCCTGTTGTAAAAGAAAACACAAACAACAACAAAAAAAACCAAACAACAACAACAACAAAAAATTTAAAAAGACCATTAACAATAATTTAAAGCAAGCAAGCAAACACACAAACAAACAAAAAACCCAAAACAGCCAATCAACCAACCAACCCAAACCAAACAACCAAAAGGACAAAAGTAGACATGCTTATTCAGGCCTGCTTGGGATTTGTCTCAGGGATGGCTAGCATTCTTCCCAGGTAACAGACTATAGGACCCATGTCTGGGAAGCCAGAAGTCTCAGAAGTTTCCAGAATCAAAGAATCAGCAAATCCCAGTAGATTCTGGGCCTCTGTGGAGTAACAGAAGACAATTGAAGGCATCTCTTATAGACCCCATGCCCTGGCATTAGGGGGCTAATCGTACATCAAAGAGAGTGGGGAGGGGTTGCTTTCATAAAAGTATTTAATTTGTTGCAAGGAGTGCTTGCTTTATTGAGTTAGGAGCTTAAGAGAGTGAAAATCTCAAATCCGCAAGGAATTTTCCCTGGCGGTGCTTTGTCGGGGGTTATTAGTTTAGGGGACATTTCAGGCTCTTGACGGAGTCACTGCTGTGTAGATTTAAGTGGCTTTTTGAGCTCTGCTGAGCCTTGCCCCCCATGCACATAATCAGGACTGTATGTGCAGCGGCGCTTCTGATGTGATCGATGGTGGAAGGCTGGGCTGTTAATAAGATAAACTATTATTAATTCTGTCTCTTTGGCATTCAGACATGGGTAGTCTTGCTGGCTGTTCACTAATAATGACCTTGCCTGAGGGAGTGCTAAATCAGGTGAGGTAGTAGGGGTGATCCCTCCCATTTTATGAGCACATAAACTACCTCAAATCCCAACCTTTCTCAAACCAACACCTGACTGACTGAAAGAGAAGAGGCTGGAAGGAGAATGGCCCAGGCTGGACTCCCCCCCCCCCCCAAGAGTGGAGGGCCCCACAGGGTTACTCAGAAATAACTAGAGCTTAACGCTCAAGAGCCTTGAGAATACGTTCCAAATCCAGGCTGCTCTGGCCTCCACTCAGCAGCCAGAGAGCAAGAACTTGCCAGAAGGTTCTTATGAGATACATACACTCTGAGAACATTCTTGTCATGAGAAGAAAAGAGCCAAAAGGTGCATGCGAAGTGGGTCAGCTTATTCGAGTTGGAGCGTTTGCTCTCATTTTTTGGCAGTATCTCATATAGCCCAGGCTTGCCTCAAACTTGCTATGTGGCTAAGGAGGATGGTTTTGGAGTTTACTCCTCCTGCTGCCTGGTGCACATGGTGCTGGGGATTGAGCCCAGGACTTCACGCATGCTAGGCAAGCCCTCCGTCAACTGAACTATATCCCTCGTCCCACATCTGACACTTTCGAAAGTTCTGAGTGGTTCTCCGCGTGTCAGCAGGATGGAGGAAACTTGGGCTCCCACATCAGCCTCGAACCTGCTCTCATTTACCATCTTGCATAAAGCTCTTTTAGAATATTTCCCTTCTCAGTGTGGAGCAGAAAGCTTCTCCAGCCCCCTGGGGTCAGCCTTCTAGGACCAGAACTACCCCTCTTTATAAATCAGAGTAGGAAGCCAAGACCCCTCAGTGTGGAAGTCAACAGACTTCATTCACTCACTCAAGTAATAGTTACTAAGGTCTTCCTGACTGCAAGCCTCGAGGCAAGACGTCTAAAAATGCAACATGGCAGGTGCTGTCATTGTTCAATTGACTTCTGTGTAGTGAGACACAAAGTCGCATCAGGGGATACTTGGAAATGAGAGCAGCGTGGATGCATAGAGGCATGAGACGGTCAAGGAAGGTTTCCAGGAGAAAGGGTGTTCACACCAAAATGGGAGGGTAGATCAGAGTGAGCCCAGCAGAGATAGGCAGTGAGGGAGAGGCCCCTGGAGCAGGGACTGGAAAGTGGCCTGATATTACTTAGCATGTACCTAATCAATGAAATGGGGTAATTTTAGGCCTAAAGACCAAGATGGAAAGGAGAGGCCTGGGCATAGGTTGCTTGTGGATGGCCAATAGGGCAAGACTATCAGCACCTGCCATGGTCCATGGACAAGACTGTCAGTAGGTCCCATGATGGTGAATTGTTGAGCTTGATGATGAGAGTTTGGGGGACCCGAAAGGGTTTATGGGAAAAGACAGAGGGCTCTATGCTAGACATACCACTTGGGTTTAGATCTGAGAAGAGATAAAAGGAAAAGGCTTGGGCTGGGGAGATGGCTCAGTGGCGAAGCACAGGCTGTACCAGGTGGAGATCTGTGTTTGGAAGTCAGTTGACCATTTGGACAACTCTGCTGAGGGGCTTGTCCAAGAGCTGAAGGCTCTGGAGCAGAGCACAGGATCAAGGGAAGTCTTCATTTGGCTTTTTAAAAAATTATATATCTATTTATTTTTGAAACAAAGTCCAGGCTGACCTTGAGTTTACTATGTAGGAGAGGATGACCTCGAACTTCTTCTACCTCTCCTACGTCCACTACCTTAGAGCTGAGATTAAAGTGTGGGCCACCATAACACTTGCAGACAGTGCGTTCTGAAAGTCATTCTCTGCCTTCTATATATGTCATGTGTGCCATGGTGTGTGTGTGTGTGTGTGTGTGTGTGTGTGTGTGTGTGGTGTGTGGTGTGTGTGGTGTGCTATTTGTATGCCTAGCACTCACTGAGGCCAGAAGAGGGCATCAGAACTCCTGGAACTGGAGTTATGATGGTTTCAAGCTTCCATATAGGAAGGTGGGAGTTGAACCTGGGGCCTCTGAAAGAGGAGCCAATGCTCTTAACTAGTGACCCATCTCTCCAGCTCCTAGAAACTATTCCACTTGAGCTGACCCTATGAAAACAGGCCGAAGTCCGAGAGAGCCTGACAAGCTGGTGATTAACAGTCCCCTGAAAAGACAATATAAACCTCCTGGATGTGCAGACAAGAGGACTCAAAGAGGTACAGTCCTCAGAGCCTTCGCCCGAAAGACCCAGTTCAGAATTGGCCAGTTGCTGTGTCCGCTGGCTCTGTTGTAGCTTGTGTATAACAAGGTGGACCCCTCTCCTGAGCCAGGCCTGTGAGCAGGACATCCCACCCCCTGCAGCTACAATCTCTTCCTAGGAGAGGATGGCTCTCCAAGAACTCCCAAGTAGCAGACATCACCAAAGCCTTGCCAAGGTTCTTAGGCAAGTATAAAGGAAGACTGAATTACAGAGACTCAGGTAACCATGGTAGGAGGAAAGTAGGTCCAGTCCAGAACAGTCTACGTAAAAGGATCCCAACAGTCTGCTCCTGGTCTCAGACACATGTCATCTCCAGAGATGGAGGCTTCGGCTCCTTATCCTGAGTCTATGAAACGTTGTAACCGCTCAGCCAACCTGTCTCATTTTGATGCTATACTGAGCAACATCCTGATGATAACTTGACCTTTCCAGCATGTCTACCAAGGAGAGAACAAAAGGGCTGGAGGGTGAGAGGCCTTTACAAATCTTACAAAGCTTGCTATATGATAAATAAGCTGGCCGTTAGGTTTCTACATCAGCTCTTGGGAAGCTGGTCATTACTGATCATCAGCTTTGTATTTGATCATCCCCGGGCACCTAAAAAGATGAAGTTCTGAGCCTAGATGAAAATGGTTATCCCAACAGGCCAGTGAAGCCTTCCGGCACATCAGCCCTCCTGGTGCTGTCTGAACTCTCTGAATGTATGTCAGCATTCAGCCATGGCTCTTACATGCTGCGTATTTCAAACTCACTGCCAGATCTGGTTGACAAACCATGGGTGTGTGTTTAGATCGGTTGTAGAAACCGTGTGCTCTATTTAACACGCTGACCTTCATGCATGTGGGTTTTTTTTTATTACATTTTATTTATTTATTTCTATGTCTGTGTGCATGCATGCATGTGTGCATGTGTGTGTGTGTGTATGCATGCATGTGTTATAGATTGCATGTAGAGGACAAAGCACACCTGTGGGAGTCTGTTCTGTTCTTCTCTCTTCTTCCATTATGTGGGTTCTGAGGACTGAATTCAGAAGCAAGTCCCTTAACCTATTGAGCCTTAATCAACCCTGTGTGATTTTACATAGTGTGAGTTTGTCATGTAAATTGTGAAAGTAAAACAGAATTTGCATACCTGTTCCGTTCTTTAAGTTTTTTTGAAAAATTGAATTTATTCACTTTATTTTATGTGTGAGTGTTTTGTCTCCATGTACGTATTTGTACCACATGTATGATTGGTGCCCCCAGAGGTCAGAAGAGGGCATCAGATTCCCTGGAGTTGGAGTTAAAGATGGTTGTGAGCCATCTTGTGGGTGCTGGGAATCAAACCTGGGTCCTAATGGAAAGCGTAACCTTTATGTGGGTTCCAGAGATCAAACTGAGAACACTAGACTCTCATTAACTGCTGAGCCATCTCTCCAGCTCCAGGTGTTCCATCCCTGATAAACGTTCATTCTGTTTCCATATACCATTCTAGAAAGGACAGAATGCAGACGGCTCTTGTTGAGTCCTCGGCAACCTCTAGGAGAGTGACTCATAACTGATCAACACTCACTTTCAGTTCATACTGGAACACACAGTCCTGATATCACTCATCTGGAAGGTTGAATAATTTGCTGGATGATGAGAGTCAGCTCACATTCATATTACTTTTAGGAAATGAACCTAGGGTTTGGAGAGATGGCTCAGCAGTTAAAAGTATTCACTGCTCTTCCAGAAAACTCAGGTTAAATTCTCTAACCCCAGTCCCAGGACACCTGACACCTCTTCAGGCCTCTGCAGGCACTTTATACATGTGCTGCTCTTACTTTGTACATGCAGGCAAAACACTCAAGTATATAAAAAAAATAATTTTTTAAGAAAAAAAGGTGCTTTTTTTTTTTGGTTCATTTTGAGACAGAGTTTCTCTGTATAGCCCTGGCTGTCCTGGAACTCACTCTGTAGACCAGGCTGGCCTCGAACTCAGAAATCTGCCTGCATCTGCCTCCTAAGTGCTGGGATTAAAGGTGTGTGCCACCACTGCCCGGCTTGACAGGTGCTGTTAAAGCTACCTGTAGAAGTTAGGCTTTGGGGTAAGTACGGGGCTGAGAAAAATCACAGAATAAAGTCAGGGGTGGCACAGAGTTACCACGGCAGGGGCATGGACCTCATGTATCCTAGGTGAGTGTACTGAAGCAGCCAGATGTGGTGGCACAAGCCTATGGAACTAGCACTTGAATGTTCAGGAACATCCTCAGGTACATAGCCTTGGCTACGAAATAAGAATCAAACAAAACAGGAAACAAAGAAAAATTCATGCAAGTATATATTTTCTCTTTTAAAACTATGTTTATTTTCTGCTTATGAGTATGGGAGAGTGGGTTTGTGCACATGTGTGTAGGTGCCCAAGGAGGCCAGGAGAGGGCATGGAATCCACCAGAGTTTGAATTATAGGTGGAGTGTGAACCACCTGACACAGGTGTTAGGAATTGAGGTCAGATACTCTATAAGAGCTGCACATGCTCTCAACCGCCGAGCTATCTCTCCAAACATAACTCTTTATTTTTTAAGATTGACTTCATTTTATGTACATAAGTGTTTTGCCTGCCTGCACGTAGGCATGTGCATCACGTGTGTGCAGTGTCCTCAGAGGCCAGAGGGGGCACTGAATCCTCTGGAACTGCAGTTCCGGAAAATGGTGGGCTGCCAGTTGGGTACTGGGTCCAGAACCTGGGTCCTTTGCAAGAGCAGTGGGCGCTCTTAACTGCTGAGCTGTGGCTCCAGCTCCACCAATGTGTTTCTTAAAATGATAAATGCTTAGAATCAACATAGCCTGAGCATCAGACGCTGCGGTGCCCGGGAGATCGAATCGCATTTTTAAAATGCTTTAAAACTGTCACACGTGGCAGGACATAGCTGTAATCCCAGCCCTTAGAAAGCTTAAGTAGGGAAATCACAAGTTCAAGGCTAACCTGGGCTACAGTTCAAGTTTAAGACAAGCCTTGGGCTACATGGGGGACTGTCTGACTAAAAGCAACCAGTGGAGGAAAGGGATTTTTTTGGCTTATCCCTCCATACCACTCTTTATCATTGAAGGAAACCAGGACAGGAACTCAAGCAGGGCAGGAAGATGGGAGGCAGAAACCAATGCCTAGGCCATGGAGGAGTGCTGCATACTGGTTTGCTCTTCATGACTTGCTCGGCTTTTTTTTTTTTTTTTTTTTTTTTCTTTTAATACAACCCAGGACCGCCAGCCCAGGGATGGCCTCACCCACATTGTGCTAACCTTCCTCCATCAATCACTAATTAAGAAAATGCCCAGGGGCTGGCGAGATGGCTCAGCGGTTAAGAGCACTGACTGCTCTTCCAGAGGTCCTGAGTTCAAATCCCAGCAACCACATGGTGGCTCACGACCATCTGTAATGAGGTCTGACACCTTGGTGTGTCTGAAGACAGCTACAGTGTACTTACAGATAATATCATAGGTAAATCTTGTCTACGGCCATGCCACCCTGAACGCGCCTGATCTCATCTGATCTCGGAAGCCAAGCAGGGTTGGGCCTGGTTAGTACTTGGATGGGAGACCGCCTGCAATACCGGGTGCTGTAGGCTAAAAAAAAAAAAAAAAAGAAAGAAAAAGAAAAAAAACAAGAAAGAAAAGAAAATGCCCTAGACACTTGTATAGCCAGCTCTTATGGAGGCATTTTCTCAACCAAGATCCCCTCCTCTCTGCTTGACTGTGTAGAGCCAACATAAAACCAGCCAGCACAGGGTCCTTATATTAGAAACAAAACAAACAACAAATTCCACAGAGACTACAGCTCAGTTGGTAGAGTGATCGTTGAGTGTGCAGGAAGCCCACGTAGCAAATCCCATGGAACTGGAGTCTGGATGGTCGTGAGCCACCATGTGGATGCTGGGATTAGAACCCCAATTCTCTGCAAGAGCAGCCAGTGCTCGTCCCAGCCCAGCTGTCTCAGCAGCCCTCCCATGTCTTCCCTTGAAATAACTCTGATGTGTGGTTCCCAGTGCTCTGATTTGGAAGTGCTCAGTCTGGGTGGGAGTCAGCCTAGATGGTGTGACTCAGGCTGGCCTCACACTCAGCTATGTAGCTGGGAATGATTTTGAACCTCTTGGCTTAAATTATTTTAAAATGTGTATGTGTGTGCCTGTGCGCTCACATGATGCGGGGGCAGAGGCTGACTCTGTGGAGTTGGTTTTCTCCTCCCACCTTTATGTGGGTTCTGGGGATCAAACTGAGATCACTAGACTCTTGGCTGACACCCTTACCCACTGAGCCATCTGGGCAGCCAACCCTGAATTTCCGACTTTCCTGCCTTTACTTTCTACTTCCCAAATGCCTGCACCATCATGCTTCTTGTTTTGTTTTTGTTTGATATAGGGTCTCACTATGTAGCCCTGGCTAGCTTGGAATTCACTATGTAGACCAGTCTGGCCTCCAACTCACAGAGATCCACCTGCCTCCTGCATCTCTGCCTCTCTCTCTGCCTCTCTGCCTCTCTCTCTCTGCCTCTCTGCCTCTCTGCCTCTCTCTCTGCCTCTCTGCCTCTGCCTCTCTCTGTGTCTCTCTGCCTCTCTCTCTCTGCCTCTCTGCCTCTGCCTCTCTCTGTGTCTCTCTGCCTCTCTCTCTGCCTCTCTGCCTCTCTCTCTGCCTCTCTGCCTCTGCCTCTCTCTGTGTCTCTCTGCCTCTCTGCCTCTGCCTCTCTGCCTCTCTTTCTGCCTCTCTGCCTCTCTCTCTGCCTCTCTGTCTCTCTGCCTCTCTCTCTGCCTCTCTGCCTCTGCCTCTCTCTCTGTCTCTCTGCCTCTCTCTCTGCCTCTGCCTCTCTCTCTGCCTCTCTGCCTCTCTCTCTGCCTCTCTGCCTCTGCCTCTCTCTCTGCCTCTGCCTCTCTGTCTCTGCCTCTCTCTCTGCCTCTCTGCCTCTCTGCCTCTGCCTCTCTGCCTCTCTCTCTGCCTCTCTGCCTCTCTGCCTCTCTCCCTGCCTCTCTGCCTCTCTGCCTCTCTGCCTCTCTCTCTGCCTCTCTGTCTCTCTCTCTGCCTCTCTGCCTCTCTGCCTCTCTGCCTCTCTGCCTCTCTGCCTCTCTGCCTCTCTGCCTCTGCCTCTGCCTCTGGCTCCTGAGATTAAAGGTGCTGGGATTAAAGGTGTGCACCACTGTACTTGGCTGGGCTGGTTGCTTTTCATGAGATGCTTGGGGAGCAGCCACAGGCTAGGAAGGAAAGCACTCTGCTGTCTGAACTATGTAGCCCCATTCTAGACCTTCCCTGTGGGAGAGCTCCTTCCCATGTGTCAGAAGCCTGGGTTGTACCTGGTGGCCAGCCCCGGAACACTTGTTGTTATGTCTGGATCAGATCGGTGACAACCGACCTGTCTGAGTTACCAGTTGTAGAAAAGCCTTAGGCTTGGACCTCCCCTCCTTGTGACAGAGAGCTGCTTTCTGGAACATGTGACTCTTTAAGGTTCTGTTCGGAGAAGTGGGCACCTGGCTCCTGCCTCTGGCATGCACGGAAGTGGAGGCCACTGCACTGATCAGGACTGGATGAAATACCAAAAAGTCTTTTTCCAACTCAGAGATTTTCTTTCTGCTTGACCTGCTTCTCTGACTCTGATTTGTGCTTTTTTT
>JADRCD010212988.1:2927-24449 GCA_019843815.1 Montemys delectorum
GGTGGGTGGTTGGTTGGTTAGTTGGGTGGGTGGGTGGGTGGGTGGTTGGTTGGTTGGGTGGTTGCTTGGTTGCTTGGTTGCTTGGTTGGGTTTGTTTTCTGGGATATGGTCAGAGTAGGCTTGCAAGCCTCGATGTAGACCAGACCAGCCCTGAGCTCATTATGACCTGCCTGCTTCGATGCTGGGCTTTTGGCCAGTTGTTGTTGTTGTTGATATCTTGTTTTTAGATGTTTGAAAGAATCACCTTACTCTATAGTCTAGCTTGGCACTGAGCTCAGCCTCCAATGTGCTGCTATCTTAGGTGCAGACCACTCCCTGTCTGAAAAATTACTGATTATCACAGGAGAAACAATCTAAGAAAACAAACTTTAATTTGAAAATTGACGAAATCTCTATTTTCCACTGGAAAACTGGATACGAGCTATAAGACACGGGTAAGGATATGAATGATTCCTTGGCACTACAAATGCATTTGTGTGCTAGAAAATAGAATACACACCTCAGTAATTGTCTGCAGCTAAGATTCTCATGTGAACCACCTAAGCGGCATCTGTAACAGAGCTCTAGAATCCAGAAGTAAGTGCCTCCTTATTTCACATCAACTCGGGCTCACATCTGACTAGAGCAGCCATTTCAACACAGAAGACACTACTTAAAGTTCTTTGATTCATTTTTAAACCTTTTCTTACATTTGTGGGGGAGAGGGTGTTGTGCGTGTGCACATGCTTGTGCATGCACACATGTGCATGCTAAGTGCACAGATGTATAAGTCTGAGAATAACTTGTGGGACTTGATTCTCTCCTTCTACTGTGTGGGTTCCAGGGATTGAACACAAGTCTTCAACTTGATAGCAAGTATATTTTCTGGCTGAATCACCTCCCTGCTCCACTTCCTATGTTTGGAAAAATAAAAATTATTAAAAAGCTCACAGAGTTGATTAAATAATAGTATATTCACTACAAAATAATGCTAGAACCAACACAAGCTATGTGACACTACTCTGAATCAGGTTATAACCTCATTCCTGTTGAAAATAATACATAAAGAAATGTCCTGTTATACACCGAGGGGGTATATAACGGTCAAAGCTATCAGTATGGGAGATGCTCCTCTGCATCTGCAATGGATACTGCATACTGCAATGGAGACTAGGGAAAATCTTTGGAGGATGCAATAGTAATTCATTGGTTGTTGCTTTTTTGATTTTTTGTTTCTCTATTGGTCATTTTAAAATATACTTTATTAGTAGTTATTAAATATATTCATAGGGGAAAACATAAACTTAATGTGAAAATTACATTCCACAGTTCATATAAGAGTACTGTATACCCTAATACACTCTGGGAACCTTTATCTCGTCCTTCAGGTACTAAATTACATTCATTTTCTTAGGCATTCAAAGCTTCTACTCCACTGACCAAATTGACTCACTCAGTGCTAATCTATCTCAATATACCTTATCTCAAACCTTCCTGAAATGTTCTATTGATTGATTGGTTGGTTGATTGATTGATTGATTGTCTTAACTGTTTTTAAGATTTTTATTTTTGTGGGGTGTGTGTGTGTGTGTGTGTGTGTGTGTGTGTGTGTGTGTGTTTGTGTGCAGGTACCCAAGATAGCCAAGTGTAACAGGCATTTTTGGGTCACCTCATGTGATGCTAGGAACTGAACTCAGGTACTATGGAAGAGTAGTGTGTGCACACTCTTAACCCCAGAACTATCTTCCCAGACCGCAGAGACTAATACTCACATCAATGCTTACCTCCCTAAAAAGATCTACTTTCTCTGTATATCTTATTGTATTCCAGGTTCTAGATATATGCATATATATTAAAAGGTGTTTGAAATATGAAAACATATAGCTCCTTTGCTATGACATTTAATGATTCTTAAATCATGGTAGGAAAAAAATATACTTTATGCCTTGCAAAAGATAAACAACCTAAATCAAATTATGTTATGTATGTTTACTCTGATTTTAAGTTGCCTTTCACTCCCAGAAACAGATGAAGAGATATAACTTAGTTTATAGTGTAGGTGAAATAAATCATGATAACAGAATTTTATTACACTCTATAATGTGAAGTGAGTACAAAAGAGTCCCGCCTTCTGTTTATAAATCTATCCATCTATAATTCAACACATCCAAAATCATGAGGAACACTACACTTGGCATTTGCAACATTATTGATGCTTAACAAACACAAGGTGTTATTCAAAGCTATGATGGTCAATATTTGTAGGTCACACAAATATGCATAAAATAAGTTACGGAACATATATTGTTCTAACAGGCTCCAACAGGAGCTGAGCAGGAATAGACTGGAATCTAATTACAGACCTGTTTCTGCAAAGAAGCACCCAGTAAGCCATGGGGCATATGGAAACATTCCTGCAGCTGGGTATGCTGATGTTCACATGAAAGCCCCTGGCACTGGAGAGGCTAAAGCAGGAGCTCAAATTCATGACCAACCTGGGATGCATAGTCAGAGCGGAGGGGAGAGGAGAGGAGGGGAAGAGGCTCTCATAATCATCACATCTTTCTGTCCAAGATAAAGTTCTGTCATAACAGTCGGCCATAGCACATAGTGGTAATAATGTTACTTGGAACTCTAGAATAATACTAACATTACTCTGGAATAGACTTCTCTGGCAGTTGGTTTTGCATATTTTAATCATGTTTGTTGTGATCTAAATTTTAAGATGAGCAAAAATACCCCATTGTCTCAGCTTCTTTTTTTACACACTGCATGGTTAGAGTAACCCCATGTGTTGCTATCCTTAATTTTGGCAGCACAAATTCCCTGAAATGGGGAAACTCTAAAATCCACAAAACTCACCCTTTATTTCCAAAGACAAATCTATCTACAGGTCCAGAAAACTCAATGAAGAAATTTCTCAGAATACAGAATATAAAGAAAGTCTAATGATGAAAATGTTAATACCCCTCTCACCACAGGATGCCTAACATTTAGTTTATCAGTTAATTTGAGACAGAAAATATACCCTTTCATACTGGAGACAGGATCTGAGAACAAACTATGTAGTTCCAGGGCCATGAAATAGGAAGGGAAAACCAATTTATGTAACAATAAGCACAGTTCAAACAATAAATGTGAAGTGATTGTGGGGTTTTCAGAACCCACCTATGCCCTGTCATCATGAAGAACCTTGAGGAGACCTCACAACATAATCTGCTGGAGACAGCCCAAAGGGAAGGCCTTCTGTCCCACATCTCTACCACCCAAGCCTTCCCTCCTGTTCTCAGCAGGGCCACTGAGCTGCAAATACAACAGAGGGGAAAGATGAATTTCCCATGAGGTTTCCTGGCCTCCACCCTCTATCCCAAAAAAAGATCCATGACTTTCACATGAACCAACAGATAGGAAGATCAACATCTAAATGAGGTCAAAAGTAAATCCTTCAGTGAAATCTGAAGCTGAAGCTTGATCTTCAAAACCTTTGATCGCTTTCATGATGCTTAGATTAAATATCATTTAAACTACAAGCCCCATTAAGACTTCTAAATATCTATAAAGATATTTCCATAACAAAGCAAATCATGCCCCCTTCCTCCTTGGCACAGACTACTGCTTACCATTGAGACTATGGGAAAGTAAGGAAATGTCTGTGTGGACAGAGCCACTAACAGGAGGCTTTGAAAAGGGGAGAGGGCAGGCAGTGTCTGAGAATTCTCCAGACACTGGCAAAGGCACAGATGGAAGGAAACAGTGGGTGAGTGTGGGAGCCACGTCTGTATGGAATGTAGGGTCTCTGACCCAGTGAGAAAATAAGTAATCATAACTGGATATTAAAAGAAGCCTTCTATGATGAGATGGAACAAGAGGAAAGAGATTAAATCCTTAATGTGTGATAACACCCATGAGCAAATTGTTCGTCTACATCCCACAAATTGTGAAGCTGTGAGACAATAAACTGATGGGCTATTTGGTAAATGATTCAAAAGCCACAATTTCTGTCCCTTATTGTAGTTAGAGATGTAACAATAAATACTGCTATCTATTTCTGGGCACAATTTTTCAATAATTGATTTCTTGTGATAATGCCATTAAAGTCAAGCAATCATAGGACAATTTAAGAGTTTTATAAAGGACTACTTGATCAAGAATTTTAAAATCTAAAAAGGGTTTTATGTTTGTTGGTTGGTTGGTAGTAAAGGAATATGTTTTACAAAGTGGTTATAAGGAGCCAGGAGTGATACCTTCAAACTCAGAACTTCAGAGGCTGATCTAATATTGAATTTGAGGCCAACAAGGGCTATGCAGCAAGTTGGAAGCCAGCCTGGAGCACTTGGTGAGATCTTGTCTCCAAAGGAAAAGTCAACAAAATGAAACACATGTGCTGGTATTAACAATTTGGACTTTCCCTTATCCATTAGAGAGTTGAGCTGACAACATATCAGAAGCCAGATTTTCAGCCATTTGGAGCCAGTCACCTCTGACCACAGACCAGAAATCAAAAGGCACTGATTCACATGAATGATTCAGTCTCAGCTCCTAGAGATCCCACAAGGAGGAAAGGTAGCTAGAATCTGCTGAGTCAATGCTATTGTCTGTGTTTGCATTTGCCATCCAAATGAGAACTTACACTGTTAGGTGTCCAAGCCAAGTAATTCTGCCATATACCAAATGACCCAGCAGTGCTTTAATTAGGTCTTTGTGCAAACGTCAGGCTGACATCTACTATTACTTTTCAGAATTTTTAAAAACCCTCTCTCTAATGATTATGTACAGAACACAATATTTGTTTATAGCTTCAGCAGAAACATGGTTATAAAAATTACAAGTATCGTGCACTGAATTCTGTCAGTAAGAGTGATGGCTTTGTGTTTCTTCAGTTGGCCCTCACATGGAATGTACTCCTCTCCCTAGATTCTCACATCAACCTTTCTTAGAAGCAATCACTAAATCGCTATTTATTTCTTTCTGGAGTGATATTTCATTTCCACTGCTAGCAATGAGCAGGTAGCAGTAGCGCTCTTACTGCGGAAAGTGACGATGACAAAGACCAGCACTGTGTGCTGCAGAAATCTCTGCTGTGAAATCTTAGTAGCCAGATGCACTTGAAAAAATCAAATTATTCATCTTTTAGAAAGTTCATTTCTAAAAGCTTCATATTTTAGAAAGTATGTTACATCAAATCCCAGTGAGTCACTGGGATTAAAACAAATATGAACTGCTGTAACACTGGAAAGGTTGACACAGAAATATGAAGAGTTCAAGGCCAGCCTCACATACTTGAGTTTGGGGATAGCCTGGTCTACATGAGATCCTATCTCAACCTGGTGAGTCAGGTCTGGGGGTACATACTTGCTATGTCAACATTTGAGAGACACAAACAGGAGCCTAAGCACAAGCTTGATAGCAGTCTGTTCTACATAGTAAAGTTCAGATGCTGTCTCTAGAGAAAAAGCTATCCACAAGGAGATGCGTGGCTGCCCTGATTTTTCATTAACTTGCTTAAGGCAAACTTCAATAACCTCAGGTTCAGTCACACCCACACTGACTTGTTATTGAATATATTGAGGCAAAATTTGCAAAATAAATTTGTTTTAGTTTTCAGAGATTATTCTAGTCAGAGATTGCAGAGTGTACTGGCTAGTTTTGTGTGTCAACATGACACAGGCTGGTGTTATCACAGAGAAGGGAGCTTCAGTTGGGGAAGTGCCTCCATGAGATCCAGCTGTGGAGCATTTTCTCAATTAGTGATCAAGGAGGGTAGGCCCCTTGTGGGTGGTGCCATCTCTGGGCTGGAAGTCTTGGGTTCTATAAGAGAGCAGGCTGAGCAAGCCAGGAGAGGCAAACCAGTAAGAAACATCCCTCCATGGCCTCTGCATCAGCTCCTGCTTCCTGACTGCTTGAGTTCCAGTCCTGACTTCCTCTGGTGATCAACAGCATGTGGAAGTAAGCTAAATAAACCCTTTCCTCCCCAATTGCTTCTTGGTCATGATTTTTGTGCAGGAATAGAAACCCTGACTAAGACACAGAGGACAAATTTTATCCAATCTATATTACAAAACTGTGGATGAGGAGGTCTATTTGTGAAACTGGTTACAGTAAGAAAGCTATCTGTAAATAGAAACCTGAGTGCCTGCCGAGTGCTTTAAGTCGAGCTTTCCAGCACCTACATCCACAAACATAGGAAACGCTCATGTGGAAAGCCAACACTTCTCATTGTTGGATGACTGTATCTTCACAGTGGAAGTCAAAATGAGCTATCTCCTGGCCCTTCCATTTGGGCTACAACAGAGCACCCGGTCACCTTTCACATACAAAGACTTTCCGAGGTACACACAAGCTAGACATGTACATCAAAGGCACAACTGCTGTAGACTTCTGTTTTACATTTTCCTCAGGATCAGCCTAGCTGGCAACCTACTCACTGTTTTTGGACAGAAGAGTAAAGACTAAAACAAGAAATCCAAACTGGAGAGACTTCATGTTCTGATTTTGGTCTCTTGTGAACTAATCCAAAAGTTTTAGAAACAGGAACAGAAAGTCCACATCACAACCTTGATTTCAGAGAGTTATTGTGGAAGAGAAGTCAGAAGTCAGCTATGCACCCCTTCCTTTTATAAAACAGATGTATATTGTATTCCATTTATTTTTTGAGACATGCCCAAAGACTGCTGGGATTTTAGGAGTGTGCCACCATGAGCACAAGAAGAAATGTCCACTTTCATCAGGAAGTAGAGCCAAGTCTCCAACCATCTTCATAAATCACATGGCTTCTTGTGGTTTCTCATACTGAACTTGCTATGGGCAAGAAACTGCTTCCTCACTCTGGGAGAATCTAATATTTCTTGCTCAAAAATGTCACTGCCTCAGGTGAGCCAAAGCCCATGGAGCAAGCTTCCCTCCTCAAGGCTAATAGGCTACAAAGTATGTTAAGCAGATGTGATCATTTCTTCATTGATTATATTTCACCTTTGATTAGTAAATTTAAAAAAAGTTGTTGCTCATATTATCAAAGCACAATGCCATTCTTAATTTCTGTTCTCAGGAGATGGGGGTTTAAGTCCATCCCTGGCAACATTGTGAGTTCAAGACTAGCCTGGACTATAGTAGATCCTGTATCAAAAGGAAAACAAAATCAGACAAAAATGAATTTTGTCCTGGAAATACACATCCAATAAAAGACAGAAAATGTTGACAGGACATACTCTCATGTTGTAATGTGCATTCCTCTCCCTTGTTAAAAACCATCGGGTTTTTTGTTTGTTTGTTTGTTCTTTTGTTTCAAGTTTGCAAGCTGACATGAAAATTAAAGCTGTCCTCTGTGTCAACGGTCTTTCTACATTCATCAGTTAAAAAGTAAAGGAAACCATTGAAGACGGCTGATCTGGGAGAGAAGGATGAAAGAGACTCACGAGTAAAGTGATAATTGAACAGTATGAAGGAAAGTAATCTATCTAGAAATCAAGAAGTAAAATTTGCTTCTATATCACTCAACAAACTACTGCCAAAAGATCATTCATGTTTCATCTCGTCTTCTAGGCAACAAAACTAAAACCCAGAGAAGTCTCTCAACGTGCCCTGCATCACACTCTACTTGGGCCAGAGCTTAGATCTTTGTCCAGATGTCCTTCATTAGTTTACCATTTCCATAACTGATTAAATTTGCACAGCACAGGTGAACAGCAGGCAACACTGTCTGATTTAAGCCAATCATGAAATGTATTCAAGAGGCAAATATGAAGGGAAAAAGGTTTTTCCTCACTATCTTTGATATCCTAAATGACTTTTATAAAAGGAGACGTCTGACATTATTTAGTGCTGATTTTTCAAAGCAACAAGTACAAAAGCACAGCGCCTCTAAGGAGACCTCGTCACTCAGTTCATAGCTGTCAAAGCAGGTCGACAAGAAGCATATGTTGAAAGGTGTTTGGTTAATTAAATGGCCTGGGCAGTTCACTTTAGAGTATTTGTCAACAATTAACAGAATGTTAATGTTTAATACAGACTCAACACTAAAATGTCTCATGTCTGAGTACCACTATTATATATGTGAGTATATGCACTTTCATAAGAGCAGGGCTACCCACTGGTGCATGCAGCCTGGTGGAAGCCAGAGGACAACGTTACATGTCCTTTAGGAGCCACTGAGGCAGGGTCTCTTATAGACCAGAGGGCCCCAGGGATATGTCCTTATCTACTTCCCAGAACTGCGATTGTAAATGTTTCAATATGCCTGGTGTGTGTGTGTGTACACATACACATTGTATCTGTGTGAATATATCTGTACATATACACAATACATATATTTATGTACCAGCACACAGACATATGTACATAGACATATGCACATATATAAACACAAACATGTGTGCATGTTCTCAGGATCTGATTCGGGGTCTTTAGCACTTACCAATTTACCTGTCTCCCCGGACCCTGCATTTATGAGAAAAACTGTTTAGCTTTAGGGCATCTCAAAATAAACTGAGCTGCTGAGTTGCCCCATTCCACATCAAAGAACATTTTGGACACTTCTCATCTTGTTAGTTTGTATATCAAAGTTAACACAGATATTTGTAATAAAGATTGAAATTGGAAGAACTAAAATATTTAACATAAAACTTAAGAGTGATGTTAAAATCATGCATTATAAATGATGCATCTTTTTAAGTTTTGATGAAAAGGCTAACAATTCAAAAAGTATTGATATTAATGTACTATAAGTTTTAAAATATTAGTTTTGTCTTTTATGTTAGGTTTCCTTTCTTTCTTTTTAAGATAGTCTGATGCTTCAGGTTGTCACCTTGACTGGAGATAGAACAGCCTAGAAAATGATAAGTTCACATGTCTGTGAGGGTTTAAGTTAATTGAAGTGGAACAATCACCTCGCCTGTGGGTGATCATTCCATGGGCTAACATCCTGAACTGAGTAAAAAGGAGAAAGCAAGCTAAGAAGCAGCCCATTATCCTCTGCTGCTTTACTACAGAAAGGATGTCCACAGCTGCCTCGGACCTCTGCCAAGGCTTCCTCCCCACCCCCTTCACAGACTGCACTTTGGAACTGTGAGCTAAAATACAGCCTGTCTTAACTTGCTTCTGCTGGGTACACTGTCATGGCAACAGAACAAGTAACTGACGAGGGCAGGGTCTCCAGCAGCCCAGGCTGGCTTTGACCATGATACTAGACAATGATGACTTAAGCTTCAGAGGCTCCGCCCTCCACCTCCCAAGGGCTGCAAGTTCAGTGTGACAGGACTCCTGGTCCTGATATTGAGGAGAGAGGTAGCTGGCTACACCCACAGCTATCAGTTTTGCTTTCCATTGGGTGGTCCTGGAAAGGAAAAGGCAGCCACTGCCAGAAGAGAAGTAACAGACTCACTACGATTCCAAAGAAAGGTTTTGCATAATTTCTTTAGAAAGTAGAAAAATACAGAACCTAACTTTGAAATAGAATAGCTAGGCAAACAAGACTACAAAATAAAAACAGACTAATAAAGCCCAAAGGTGAAATTGATACAGAACATCACAGATGAAAGATGTACAGAACCTTCACAGGACCAAGGGCCTCTCCTCCCATTGATGGCAGACTAGGCCATCGTCTGTTATACATACGCTGCTGGAACCATGAGTCCCACCATGTGTACTCTTTGGTTGGTGGTTTAGTTCCTGGGAGCTCTGGGGGTACTAGTTAGTTCATACTGTTGTTCGTCCTAAAGGACTGCAAACCCATCAGCTCCTTGGGTCCTTTCTCTAGCTCCTTCATTGGGGACCCTGTGCTCAGTCCAATGGATGGCTGTGAGCCTCTAGTTCTGTATTAGTCAGGCACTGTCAGAGCCTCTCAGGAGACAGCTATATCAGGCTCCTGTCAGCCAGCACTTACTGGCATCCCCAATAGTATCTGGGTTTGGTGATTGAATATGGGAAGAATTCCCAGGTGGAGCAGTCTCTGGATTGTCCTGTGAAAGTTCTATGCCCCAGTGTAGGGAAATGCCAGGGCCAGGAATTGGGAGAGGGTGGGTTGGTGAGCAGGGGGAGGGGAAAAGGAATAGGTTTTTTTCCCCCTCAGAGGGGAAACCTGGAAAGGAGATATCGTTTGACATGTAAATAAAGAAAATATCTAATAGAAAAGAAAGAAAGAAAGAAAGAAAGAAAGAAAGAAAGAAAGAAAGAAAGAAAGAAAGAAAGAAAGGAAGGGAAGAAAAGAAAAGAAGAAGGAAGGAGGGAAGGAGGGAGAGGGAGAGAGGGAGAGGGAGGGAGAGGGGGGGAGGGAGAGAGAGAGAGAGAGAGAAATATGTATGACCCTGATGCCATGTCAAACAGTCTGTGTGACCCAGATTTTGAGATGGAAAGATGCTCAGTAGTCAAGAGTGGCTCTTCTTGCAGAGAACACAGATTCAATAACCAGCACCCACATGGCAGCTCCCAACCACTTATGACTGCGGTTCCAGGGCATCCAATGCCCTCTTCTAGCTTCTAGGGACACTGCACATGCATGGTGTGCAGACATACACATGCAGACAAAACACTCATACATACACTTTTTAAAAAAAATTAAAAGGGAACAAAGATTCTCCTGCCTCAGCCTTCTGAGGACTGGAATTACAGGGTTTACAATCAGCTAATGATGCCATTTTTCAAAGATCATGTAAAAGACCAAAGTGGAATTACAAAGTCTCTGAGAAGCCAAAATGAGCCAGATGTGGTGAGTGCCTGGAATCCTAGCACTAGAGATGCAGAAGCAGGAGAATCCCAAAGCGGAAGCCAGTGTGGGCTCTAAGGGAAGAGTCTACCTTGGAAGGAAGGAAGGAAGGAAAGAAGGCAGGCAGGCAGGCAGGCAGGCAGGCAGGGAGGGAGGAGAGAGAAGACAAAAGCATGAGAGAGGAGGGGAGGGGAGAGGAAGTACAATGTTCAGATTAATGTATCACTCTTTATGAATGGACTCACAAATGTAACATTCCAGTTGTTCTTTTTAAGTCAGCCAGGCTGGAGTACCTCCACCTATTTTCATTCTAATATCTAAGGTGGCAAGTATCACTCAAGCTCCTTCACAAAATGCTGTCACTTAAAAATGGAAATGGGATGATGGTTTAGAGGTATTCATCAGAATTCAAGAGAAAATCTCAAATTGTTTATCCCACCTAGAGAAATGACACCGAGTTAATTGATGCGGTCTGCCAGGCTCCTCTTCATATATGCACCACCCAGCACATTCGAAAAGCAAATGTGCAAGGCTCTAGGGAAGCCTTCCTAGCAACTGGCCCACTCTGACCAAAAGTGCTGTTTGACAAGCACACTGAGAAGGTTGTGCAAATATGACAGACGTGGAGCCCTTGCAAGAAATAACATAGAAAGAACAGAAGTAACGAGAGAGTGACCTAATTGGTTTTCACCAGCCATGAATGGTTGAACTTGTAAATCCATTCTATCAATTATTGAGGAAATAATTACTGAAGACCAACTCCGCACTAAGGTGGTTAATCAAAATAAACAGGACAATAGGCTCTGTAAACTTGTAGCATAGATTCAAAAGCACAAGTAAAATGTCACCCAAACATGCACAAGGTATAGTTGTAATACATGCTCGGGAGGAAAACTACCAAGAATCTGTGCAAAATAAGGGCATGAGATTTGCCAAAGATGAAGTCTTTCCTGGGGGCAGTGAGAATGGGAGGTTTCATAGGTGAGTGTAAGGAAAGAACTGGCGGTGGGGTCTAAATCCAGAACTTATGCTTCCTCTTCAAATGCCCTCTCTCCAGGCTCTACCAGTGCCTGACAAATACAGAGGTGGGTGCTCTCAGCCAACCATTGGACTGAGCACAGGGTCCCCAATAGAGGAGCTAGAGAAAGGACCCAAGGAGCTGAAGAGGTTTCCAGCCCCTTAGGACGAACAACAATATGAACCAACCAGTACCCCAAGGGCTCTCAGGGACTAAACTACCAACCAAAGAGTACACATGGAGGGACTCATGGCTCCAGCTGCATATTGTAGCAGAGGATGGTCTTGTTGGTCATCAATGAGAGGAGAGGCCCTTGGTCCTGTGAAGGCTCCATGTCCCAATATAGGGGAATGCCAGGGCCAGGAAGCAGAAGTGGGTGAGTTGGGGAGCAGGGGGAAGGGGGTAGGGATGGGGGGTCTTGAAGGGGAAACCAGGAAAGGGAATAACATTTGAAATGTAAATAAAGAAAATTTATCTCATTTAAAGAAAGAATTAAAAGTATATCTGAGAGACATAATCCACTGTAATTTATGATAAATAATGGAAATATCCCCTAGTTTATTCTCCATAGACAGCCATATTAAAGGTTAGCTCATTCAATATTATTCCAAATTATAGTTGCCAAAAAGCAATACTTCAAAAAAAAATGCCCTCACTTCAGCCTGATTTCCCAAATAAATGCAGAATCTGCTTCCTTGAAGACGGACTGTGGACTGGAGTCCTGCACCTTGAGGGATTTGGACCACAAATGCTGTTAACATATTCTGTTGGAATACACTAAAAATCAAGCCTGTTAGGTACATTACCTGAACTGTTTTATTTCACAAAAAAATACAGTTCCTGTCTACCCTGGCCAAAAGTCAGATCCAAACACGATGAGTCCTAGTTCTTAACAAAGAATACCATGGAAAGAGGGTGGCATGGCGGCTAGAGTGAAGGACACCCCCACCCCCACCCCCACCCCCACCACCACCACCACCACCACCACCACTACCTTTGAATAAGCATGCTGAGGCAGACAGAAGCCAGGCTTAGGAACTGAGCAGACTTTAACCACACAAAGGAGTGTCTGGCACCGAGAGCTATGTCTGACTCATGCCGCCTAAACGTGCCTACAGTTCCTTGCACAAGGAAGGGTCTCAAATACTCATAGAGAGAAAAGGGTGGAGGATCTTAAAAATACTATACTCCTGGCAGGTGGAAGCTGAGACAAAGTGATTGCCTGGAAAGTACCCGAGCGGAAGGAACACTCACACGGAACACTCACTATAGCACGCTCTCCAAGGATGCCACTACAGAGGAACTGCCTGTTTCTTCACGAGCTCCAAAGGCCCCAAGGTGGTCATGTGGCTCTGATCTCCAACTACAAATGCCCTGTTTACCATGCAGCAATGAAAAAGTGACTTTTAATGACACTGTTTTTTTGACACAGAAAGAGATGTTACTGGAAATAGAGGGAGGCATTATTCTAAGGTTCAACTCCTCACCCCCAAGACACTCCCCCTACAAATAAAGGACTCACCCCTAAGCGGAAGGGCCCTGCTTCTTCCCTAAGCAACAGGCAACAGCAGAAACAGGGGGATGACCTCCAACAAGCACTTGACAGTGCCTTTGGGACTAGCATGAGCAGAGCCTGCAAAATTTCTGGTGGTTCTGCCCATCTCAATGAACTTCCAGGAACCAACCAGCCTGTATGAGACAGCCGTGTGCAAAAGTTACTCCTGGCCTTTCCTGCTCCTTGGTGAGGGAACATTCTCAATGTACCATGCCCAAGCCAACTTGGTAAGTGGAGCTTTGTTCCAGGGGATTTTTAATTGAGACACCATTGGCAATCTACAATACATTTCAGAGTGGCTAGCAATGCTAATCACTGTGGTTCAACAAGAAAAGGCAGCCTCCCTGCCCAATGAGATTAAATCTGAAGTTCTATCAGTAAAACTGAACTTCTGAGATGAACTTGGGGGTGGGGAGAGATACTTGCAAAGCAGTCAGTCGAACTGATTACACCAAAATCTTTCAGTGGGTTTTTATTTAACATCTTTTATTTACATAGCACAGCCTCTCTACTCTGCTTCTGGATAGTCACAGATCCAGAGGTTCCCAAGAGAAACCCCCAGTCACTGTATTCCTAAGTGAACCAAAGAGATGCTTCAGACCGAGGCCAACCCACAGCTAACTTAACCTCCAGATTAACCTCAGGAAAAGCATTCCACAGTTGCTAACTTCCGAGAAGGAGCCATCCAAACCCAAACTAGACAGCTCAGGTGAGGTCTTCTTCCCTCTCCTGGATCTGAAGGAAATCTTGCATATAAACTACAATTATAGACAGTAACTGTGGATACTGTTTGAAAAGTATAGCTTCCAAGTGAGACAGCCAACACAAGCACAAGCGGTGCCATTTTGGAGCCGAGAAACCAAGGCACAAAAGCTCGCTGTTTATAACCTGGGAAGGCCAGTGGAGATCTGGCAGACCCGCTGCTGCTAGCAAATTTAACCAAGTTGAAGACACTTGTCCTTGCCTGGGACAGGGTGAAGGAGGAAGTACTGCTTCCGGGGAAGCAGAACTTGGTTTTTAGTAAACTTATAATTTTCAACATATCTTATAATCAACTAACTTTGCTTTAATTAAGAGCTGCATTAGCAGTGAACACTTGAAATTACACTTGAATTTCAAATACAAACCTAGCATGTTAATATGTTTTCATGTTCGGAAGAAATACTTAGCTAATACTTTCCCAGATTAACAGTGAGAAGTCAAACACAAGATTTTCGCTTAGATTTGGGCATCCCTTGTTAACTGTACAGACATATGAAAATCGCTGTATTTTATACACATCAACCAATAATTATAACTAGTATATTCACAAACATTATATTTTAACTGTTAACAAACTACTACATCAAGTATACATAGTCATCAGTGAAAACATTAAAGTATGTTTAAAGGTACCATAATATAGGTTTACTGCATAACTTCCAAATATTTCTAAAGAATAGAATAGGAAATTTTCTATTAATAAAAACAAATGAATAGTGTAGACAGATGGCTAGAGGGGAGAAGAATTATCTTGAAAGTCACCATGTCACCATGTGACACACTGGGATTCTTACACACCATGTTACAATAGTAACAAGTTCTTTTCTAACCCAATCAACTTTTGTTTTCAGTGTTAAGGATAAACACGCCAACTCCCGGCCCCCTTTGCTGTGCTGTGTATACAGTCCTCTGGAAGGAAATGAAGCAACACCTTTGACTGGTTCTACTTTATGTTTACGGTATCTCCTGAAAAGCTTGCAATCTGCATTCCTGATGGAGGAGAGGAGAGGAAAGAATCAATTTTCACAAGGACAGTGACATTTCACTGAGTTGTACTGTTCATTCCAAGCCAGGGAAGAAAGGGGTGTAGAGTGAATAGTAGACTGAATAGACAATCACCATTTCTAGAGTTTCTGCTTTTTTTTTTTTTTTTTTTGAAAAGAAAATTTTTTTTTTTCTCAACTTTTTCTTTTTTTTTTTTTTTTGATTTTGGTTTTTGGTTTTTGGAGACTGGGTTTTCTCTGTATAGTCCAGGCTGTCCTGGAACTCACTCTGTAGACCAGGCTGGCCTTGAACTTAAGAAATCCACTTGCTTCTGCCTCCCAAGTTTCTGCTTTTGTCCTGATGTTTATAGGCATATCATGTTACACAGATGGATGCTGGCCCAAAGTAAAAAAAAAAAATACAAAATTTCCTTGGGGATAGTCTGAACTATTGATTTAAGATGTAAAATGAACACAAAATTCTTCCAAAGGAAATTTTAGAAAACATTACATGTCTCAAGAATATAAATTTAAGTTGGGCCACCTTGCTGATGCACAGATGTGGTCCCAGTTCTTAGGAGGCTGTGGCAGAAGGACTATAATGCTCCAGTGCAGCCTGTGCCACACAGGAAATTTTAGACCAGACAGGACTATGTAAGGAAAATCTTGCTGAAAGAAAGAAAAAAGGAAGGAAGGAAAGAAAGATAGACAGATGGGGGAAGGGCAATCAGGGCGGGGTCTTCCTCTGGTCTCTGACACCTAAGCATTTAATAATATTGTATTATAATTAATCAACATCTTTGACTTATACTATTATTTATTCCTTTCTTTATTGTTTGTTTTGAGACATGGTCTCCTGGAACCCAGGCTAGCCTTGGATTCACCACCTGGAACTCTTGATCCTTTTGCCTTGGCATCCCAAGTCTGGGGTCTATTGTACAGGCCTCAGCAAAGCCTTCTGGGAGACATTAACCAGCCTCTCAGTTTCCAGTCTTTACTCTAGGACTCCAGGACCCCAGACAAGTATGTAAGACATTTTTATTTATTTATTTATTTATTTTGCTATTTTTCTATCCTATTTTTGAGACTGTATCTACCACACAACCCAGGCTAGCCTGCAAGTTAGGCTCCATCTGCCTCTGCCTCCATGACTCTGGAATTATAGATCAAGCCAACTGTGCTAAGTTGTAGAGTTCATAAAACATCCTATTTTCAAAAAACTATTGATAAAACATTATTTATTCATCAAACACATTTAAGTTGATTCTCTACAAAAAGGAATTTCAATTATAATATACTGATATCTTCACATAAAGGAAAAGCTATTGCTATATTCAAAGGGCAAGAGTAACATTTGAACATCCATCAAACGGAGAAGCTGGGCAAGAATTAATAGCTTACTATTATCAGTAAACTATTTTAAATAGCATCTGATTACTGTCCACTGCTGCCAAGCTGCATTACGGGATCATTCCAGTACGCTGATTGTAAAACAATACAATCACCAAAGTTAATCATCTGCTACAGAAATGCTCATGATTCGGAGTGAACTGAAGTGCTTTCCTGAAGCAGACTGCCCCAACCACTTCTGGTGAGTGAGTATACAGCTCACATCACACCACAGTGTTAGGCAAAAGCTGGACTAAAGTCAATTGTTTGGGGTTTGTACATAAATCTTTGTACTTGGAAGAAGTATTGACAAAATTTCTCTGCTGGAAACATTACTCGGCATTAGCCATGTCCCATTTCTCCTTCCTGCAGAGCACATAGCTGGATTCTATGCCCCAAAGGGACTGGAAAGAGCAAAACTTTAAATGGTACCAATCATGTCAAAAAGTAAGCAAATATTATAGCAATTCAAATCTTAGTAATTTAATGTAATCAAGGCTGGCCTTGCAGCGTTCAGAGAGCAAGGTGAGTGCTGTTCCATGGTTATGGAGAGAGCCAAACTGACTGGCTTATCATCAATGCTCTGCTAAATCTTCGTCCTCCTCTGCATGCAATCGCATGCAAGGAAGCCTGACCATCAATAATGTAAAGATGCAGCCAAGACTGCACCATTCCCATCCTGATTCTACTGCCTGGAACCCTAGTGCATGATCGGAACTATGAAGATCAGAACTAGGAAAGTAGCTGGGAAGAGTCATCAGACTGTATGTGCAGGAAATAAACTTGGTGAAGTAGATGGCTCCACCCACACCCATGAGTATATGGGCAACACAAACTGGACTCCGTGGGTTATTTCTGAAGAAGGAGGAAGAGGAGAGGAAGAACAGGATAGAGGAGGAGGAGGGAGAAAATAAAAGAGAAGGGGAAGACTAAGGAGAAGATGAAGGAGAAGACAATGATGACAACACAGATCAGGGAAAGTTAGGGGAGGAGAGAGAATAAATAGAATCAAAAGACATATGCACATAGGAAATTCTCAAAGACAATAAAATATATTAAAAATGGAATTTGGCAAGAGCCTGGAAGGCTGTGGCAATTGTCATAATTGATTTATTGTCAAATCTAATAACTATGAAAACTCATCCCTAAACTCCAGAAATTCAGTTTCACTGGTAGGGCCATTAATTAGAACTTAATGGAAGAGGAAAAAAATATATAGATCTTTTTAAAGCAAATTTCAGCAGTCAGAAAAAAAAAAAAAAAGTTCTGAAAAAACAACTGCTCAGTACAGCCATGCCTCATCATTCCAGAGTAAGACATAGTGTGGAAACTCCTGGGTATTTTAATTTGCTGCAAGGAAAAAGGAATCAGCTTTAACATGAAAAATAAAGTAGGCCTCATGTTCACAATGCTGTTACAGAGGTGTAGAACTTCAAAGCACAGGATGGGCACAGACCAGAGGTGAGACAACCTAGCAGGAGAGATTGCATATAATACCACACCACACATCAGAGTCTGCTTCAGAGCAGAGAGAAGTTCACCAGGCAGGGACAGAGAGAAAGAACTGCTTCCTGCATGTGGTCCTATGACACACAGATACACATGTCATCACACACACACACTCACACACAAACATACTCACACGTCATCATACACACACACACACACATGTCATCACACACACACTCACACACACACACACACTTACACGTCATCATACACACACACACATGTCATCACATACACACGCACACATGTCAACACACACACACACACACACACACACACACACACACACACATCATGTCACATGTGCTGCTGCCTTTCTGCCACTTCCACCCTGGCACACACATACAATAAACATATAAGTGTGTATGTATGTGTGTGTGTGAGATAAGTGTGTGTGTGTGTGTGAGATAAGTGTGTGTGTGTGAAATAAGTGTGTGTGTGAGATAAGTGTGTGTGTGTGTGTGTGTGTGTATGTACGGTTTTTTTAAATGCAGCTTTAATAATTTTGTCATTATATGTTTTGTATAGCGAATGGTGGTTTCTTACCAAAGCATACCTTTTCTTCAATAATGAGTTGCTTCACCCTTTTCTTGCTAAATATGACACCTTCATTCAAAACCCATCAAAAGATTGACAAGAGACGAAGACAGTCCCAGCCACACACTGTAATCCATCTCAGTGCCATATGTGAACAGCCTGTTGTGGCCTTACTCTTCCAGCTGAGCTAAGCTACTGAGCCACAGGCCACTCAGAGCTCCAGCAATGTAACTAGGAAGACCAAATAAATAAAGAAAATATCTAATAAAAAAAAGAAAGAGAGAAAAAGAAATCACCCTTCCCTGGCCTTCAGGATGGTGGGGGGGGGGGATGAGGTGGAAAGAGAAGATTAACTTAAATATGTTCTCTCAACTAAGTCAGTTGTGATATATATGTATAGATAGATATATGGATATAGACATATGTGTATGTATATGTGCGTATATGTATGTATGTGTGTGTATGTGTGAGTGCTATGATATATTACAAAACACACAGGCTACAATGAAAATCATGATTAGCTCCAACTTCTTAACTGCTTAGCCAGTTCTCAGGTTCTAATGAATCATCTATTAGATGCTGTATTACGTGCTTACTCTCTTTGGGGAAAATACTATTGTATCCTTCAATCGAAGGGCATGTCCAACTCAAATCTCAACTTCCCAGTGCCCAGAGTATGTGAAGGGCATTTAACAGGGCATTTACGGGCACAAGAGGTTACTTGACACCACAGGTGGTAAATTCTAGGATGCTAAGCAGGGTCTTTCTCCTCAGTCATCACCTCTTCCTGCCCCTCTTAGAAGCTGCTCTAGGTCTCAGACTTCCTAAGGCAATGTCTGAATGAATGTTCTTTTTGGATAAACATGAGGTGTAGGTCTTATAGACAGCACCAAGTGAAAATGACACATTGTTAACAGATTTGCAGTAAGGTTAGGGAGAAGAGACAAAGAACGAAGTCCTTAATCCATCCTCTCATGTCCCATGTCTCCAAAATAACCAACTTTGTAAGTTTACTGCTCTGATTATTTTTCTGAAGTTTCACACTCACTTCTAGATGACTAGCAAGCCTGCTTTGTTACATTCCCCATTGCCAATCATCTACCACATTTCCATGGAGGTCAGGTGAAGGACTGTTTCTGGCTGTACCCTGCTACATGACAGCAAGGCTAGTGGTATCTGAAATCGAAGTTCCTGACATAAAAGGATATTCACAGGTCTACACAGATCTGAAGGCACCAGAACTGTGTTCCTCTGGAGAGAAACTCACAATGGATTTTGCTTTCCCACTGTTGGTATAGATTTCCTCTCAGCAAAAAGGTGCAAGGAGGGGCAGAAAGCTGACGGGGACAGGAGAAGCAAAGGGAGGTTTCAAATGGACCTCTGGCCCAAGCCTCTATTTGTTTTCTTCCATTCTTTAGGGCTTGGGGCTGATGTGCCATCTGACAATCCATCTACTGCTTGAATAGTGTATAGATTCCAGAAAGGTCACCTGAAATGGAGACATGAAATGGAGCTGGACTCTTCTCTCCTTAAGCAGAAATGCCACCTCTGATTCTAGAGATTTAGGAACTCCACGGTAGCATCAGCTACACCATTCTGGCTGGATTTTCCTCCCAGGTGTTCATGTCCAAGGATAGGGCTAAAAATTAACCCCTTTGCTCTCTGAGTCAGGTCTCGTCAGGGGTTGGCTTTCATGGCCTTCTAAGGCTGCAGTTCCTTTGGTCTTTCCTCTCTGCGAACTGTGCCATTTGGTAGGGTAGGTCACAGTCTTGCTGAACATGTGGCTTCTCCATTGACTCTCCTTTTGGCAAAACACAATGATTAAGCCCAGTGTCTGGTATCCTCACAAACGGTTTGATCAAGAGGACAGTGACTTGCAGGCGCCCATATTGTTTCTTATCCCTTCACTGCCTAGTTCCTGGCTACTCTTAGAAGAAAAAGGCCAAAAGATTAGTTCTTTCTATCTTTCTTTCTTAGGCTCACGAACCTCAAGTGGGAGTGGTGGATTTCAAATTTAACTTTTGTCAAACAGAAAGGCTATGGCAAGGCTCCAAGGAACATGTAAGTTTTTGCCTATACTCACAAGTTTGCATAGTGTAGTGGTTGTTATTATGTCTGCCTCATAGGCTTAAATTTAAACAGGTTCTCCTGCTTTTAAAATAATTTTAAATTTGCATACCAGAACCTACCAACAATAGGCTTTGTTTATCCAATAACAAAATGTTAACTGTTATAAAGAAGTCTCAATTTTCATTTTCCATGTGTACTTCCTAAAGTGACAATGTTTGTAACTGTGCTTGCTATGACAAAGTATCTAACAGGAAAGCAGTTTAAGGAAGGGTGGAGTTATTCTGGTTCACGGTTCAAGGGAGTACATTCCTTTCCTGTAGGAGTGGACTCTGGTCACATTGTATCCGGTCAGGAAGTAGTATTAGAACCCTGCTTTAAAAACAAATCTCAAAGGGCTGGAGAGATGTCACAGAGGTTAAGACTCTTAACCTCTGCTCTTCCAAAGGTCCTGAGTTTAATACCCAGCAACCACATGGTGGCTCAAAACCATCTGTAATAGGATCTGATTCCCTCCTCTGGTGTATCTGAAGACAGCTAGAATGTACTCATATAAATAAAATAAATCAATATTTAAAAAAATACAAAAAAATCTCAGGCCCACCCTCAGTGTTTCACTTTTCCCAGAAGTATTCTACCTCCTGAAGGTTATGCAGCCATCCCTACAGTGCCACCAGCCAGGAACCAAATGTTTCAAGCACAGGAGCCCGTGGGAACAGTTTACAATCAGACCACAACAGAGACTAATGATCAGAATCCTGCTGCTCTGAGCATAGGTTTAGATGGGGGGTGAATTTAGGTGATGCAGTTAGGGCCATACTATCTAAGCATGAAAAATGCAAGCATCACAGTTTTAAAACGTGTCTTTCTATCTTTTATCTAGAAAAAAGTGTCTCCTAAACAAACAGCTTTAGGCCTCTTACAAGTTTAGGTAGTGGTGCTAATGACCTTAGAGTGACCGGCTACTTAACACACAGAATTCTCACACAAAGAATAATATGCATTTCCTTGAAACAAAAGCAGAGCA
>JADRCD010212989.1:479-18751 GCA_019843815.1 Montemys delectorum
CCAGCTCTGTCACTCGGAAGCTGAGAGGCTCCTGTCCCTGCAGTCCTCTGGACTGCTTTTAAAACTAAATTTACCTTTTACACTGAGCTCCACCATAGTTTGTAGTCCAACTCCCAACAATCAACTCCCAACAACAGTCGGCAGCAGCTGTGAATGGAAGTTCAAGGATCCAGCAGTTGCTCAGTCCCACAAGGCAAGCAGGTGAAGCAGAGCGAAATACAATCTTTTTGATCCTTAAGTAGAAATAAATATACGTGAAATGGAAAGTTTTGATAATTGATGTCTTAATTAAACTTTTCATCAAGGCAAGTTTGCTTTCTCCCAAGGGAGAACACAACCCTGCTATTGCCACCTTAACAAGCTCCACTGAGACACATTTGTTACCCAGGAGATCTCAGCCTTCACAAAAATGAAATGGCAGCAGTACGGGTTTGTAGGGGTGTTACAACTTCAGAGCCATCAAGAAAGGGTGTATTCCGTGTTGTACCACTGTTGGGGAAGGCATAGAATGGCAGGAAAATGCTCTGTGCTTTGCTGCCTGGACCCCACAGGTTTGTCTCTGGGGATGGGTGAGTTTAGAGGGCTCAGTGTAGAGCTCTTAGGTAGAGAAGCTGCCAGTGTTCCTGCACAGTCCACAGGCTGGGAGAATATCTAGGTCTCCTTTCTCTCCAGCCTCTGTCAGGAATAGCAATTTGGCTGCAACTTCCTATCTTTGTGAGTTTTCTGATTTTTCAAGCCTAATGTGAAGAAAATACTGAGAATAGCATCTTCTTTTGTATGAATCATTGTCTAGACACTGATGAAGATTTGCAAGAAGGCAAGGCAGACACTGGACAAATTTTCAGATTAAAAAAGACTAGGTGTAGAGGCAGACGGATTTCTGAGTTCAAGGCCAGCCTGATCTACAGAGTGAGTTCTAGGACAGCCAGGGCTACACAGAGAAACCCTGTCTCGAAAAACCAAAATAATAATAATAATAATAATAATAATAATAATAATAATAATAATAATAACAACAACAACAACAACAAAAAACAAGAAGAACCCAACCAAAAGACAAGGTGGTGCTGCTCTTGGGAGTATGTCGACTCCCACTCACAGTGAGATCTGGTCCTACAGTGAAACAGAGCATAGATTTGACACTTCTTTGTCTTGGTCACACTTAGGGGAATAGTTGGGCATGGTACCAGTCCCTGATTCATGCTCCAAACTAAAAGTAACTTAGAAGCAGCTTCTCTAAAGAGGGTGACTGTGAGGTGTTTTGTAATTCCTCTATGGTATGTCTCTCATTTCTTGTACTTAGAAATTTTTCTCTACTTCATCTTAGGAATTTCTTCCATACAGCGAAGTGTGAACAACGTATATCTCATTGCCCAGAATGATAGCATCAGTCAATGCCCGCGAAACTCTTGTCAAAATCTAATAAAAATATCCTTATTATTTCTTCTGGCAGCAGAGTAGCCTACAAAGGTGTCAGCAGAGCCAAACAGACTTCCTCCAGTGTCCCAGGTTTACTGTCTTACCTGAATGTCTTCATCCTTGGCAGAGCCTTAGAAGGTTAGTTCGGGTAATCAAATCATCACTGTCCTTTCTTAAAACCAGAGTGTTCCTGATGGCAATGTGCTCTATGACAGCCTCAGTATATCCAGTACACATTAAAAGAGTTTTCTTTATACTCCTTAAAATTCTAATGGATTCTTACTATTTTTAGTTCTTTTAAAGTAACTTTTGAAAAAATTTTATTGACAAATTAAGTAAATTATTATCCAAGATTTTCAAACTACAAAAATGAGAATTTTATCACCATTTGAAACATTGTAGTGATAAGATATTTTTTATTTGAGTTGTGTAAAATAAATGTTTGCTACTCTAGCATCTTAAAAATATATCACTAAGACATGTTTGTGAGGGTTTGTTTTATCTACACTTAAAGTGACAAGAAATTTGTGTTTGTGTAGTGTTGAGTACCAACCAATTTAGTGTTCTTCCACATGGATAGCCAACTGGACACATATTATAGTGCTTATATTATACTATTTACCAAAAATTTATGTTCAATACTACCTCCCTTTGCTTTCATTCAAACAAGAAAGTGTTTGTAATTATGCATGTTATAATGCATATAATGCCTGCCTTATGGAAACTCATACACTACTCCTTTATCAGCTAAATGCTCCTCATTAGTCAATCTCTTATTTCAATTGTTGTTTCATTAGTGAAATGTAATATTCTGCTAATCCATAAAAATTAAGTTTTAAGAGTCTAACAAAATGGAGTAAACAACTCAAATTGTATCTCTAATTAAAATGTAAAATTCTATAAAACTAAATATTTTAATGATTCAAGAAAAAAGAATTAAATCAACATATACATACGTAATCTTAACTTTAATCTTTAAAGTTGACCACTAAAATTATAACCTAAAATAATCATTTAAAATTTAAGCTGATATCAGTCACAAAATACATATACAATTAGAATACAGACATGAAAATGTAGTTAGAGTCACATGGCTAAATGACTGCACTGCTACTGTAGCAGGAGTCGCACAAGATTCAACACAAAGAAGCACACTGAAGAAATACAGCAGTTACAAACATTTGCAGAGAATGAACATTTATTGAGAATTTACTTTTTATGTATCTTATTCTCTTTAAAGAGTATATTTTTAGCCTACAGAGTCATGCCATTTTCAGGTGGTAAAGGATCTTCAGTTTGCTTTAGTACACATTTATCTTGCTTTTGCCTTTTTTATTTTTGACAATTTCATGCACATATACAATACAAAGTACTATAACTCTGTCTGTGCCAATTACCCTCTCTTATGCCCCTCTCCTGCTGATCTATGCTTATTCCCAAATAGCAACCCTCTCTTTCACACTTTTTTTCAGTACAGGCCTTTAATTTTCTGAATTTATTAAACAGATTATACTTTATTTGTGATTTAAAGACATCCTTTGCATAGATAGATTTTTTTGATGAAATCTCTTCATTGTTTCTTCACCATAGCTCAACAAGTATTTTATATCTCTTCCTGTGGTCAACACAAGCCCCTGGCTTTAGGCAACCACATGAACCCCTGTTCTCAACAACTATCTGGACTATGAAAGTTGAGCTCTAGGTGTGAGATCCTACTCCCTTTCTTGTTCACATTTAATGTTTGGAGGGGTTGTCTCACTCTAACCTCCTTTGCAACCTAGAGCTTGTAGTTTATATTTTGTCTCTGATGTCCATGTGTTTGAATCTAAGAGAAATCAAGAGACTATCTTGAACATAAATTCTCTTTCTTCTTAGAATACTGTATTTAATAATATAAATACTGTGAGAAAGATGGGCAAGTGCTCCCAAAGCTTTCATTTCTGTGGTGAACAGAGACCAGTGTAGGTAGCAAAGGAAATGGACATGTCTCCTTCTGTTCCCTTAGTTAGAGCCAATCCTCATAATTATCATGAAATAATTATTATTATAAAATCTATAAAGAAAGAAGATATTTTGATTTTTTTCTATGAAACATACTAAATATTTTATAGTGCTCAACAGATGCAGTTTTCAAATATCCTTAGAAACCAAATTTGCAAGCCAACATAACAGATCTCGAACTAGAACTATGAACTACTCATTTAACATCTGACATGAATTAGAACTCCAAAGTGAAGAATCCCTTTCTTTTGTTCTCCTTCTCTAGCCTTCAGCTCTGGAATTTCCATTCTGACTACATTATAGCATTCATCTGTCACAAGAACATGGGGATCAACCAGACATGGATCACTGAGGTCATACTATTAGGATTCCAGGTTGATCCCTCTCTGGAGATGTTCCTGTTTGGGATGTTCTCACTGTTCTACACCTTCACTTTGATAGGAAATGGGATTATCCTGGGGCTCATCTGCCTGGATGCTAGGTTGCACACTCCCATGTATTTCTTCCTCTCACATCTGGCCATAGTTGACATGTCCTATTCCTCCAGCACTGCCCCTAAGATGCTGACAAATATTGTGATGCACCAGAAAAGCATCTCCTTTGCTGCATGCATACTTCAGACTTTTTTGTATCTGGCTTTTGCTGTGACAGAGTGTTTGATTCTAGTAGTGATGTCATATGATCGCTTTGTAGCTATCTGTCACCCTTTGAAATACACACTGATCATGAGCTGGAGAGTGTGCACCATCCTGGCTGCCACTTGCTGGGTGTTTAGCTTCCTCTTGGCCTCACTCCATATTACGCTCATTCTAAGACTCCCATTCTGTGGACCACAAAAAGTCAACCATTTTTTCTGTCAAATCATGTCAGTATTCAGATTAGCCTGTGCAGACACACGACTCAACCAAGTTGTCCTCTTTGCAGGCTCTGTGATGGTCTTACTGGGGCCCCTGTGCTTGGTGCTGGTCTCCTACACTCGAATCCTGGTGGCTATCCTGGGGATCCACTCAGGAGAGGGCCGCAGAAAGGCCTTCTCCACCTGTTCCTCCCACCTCTGTGTGGTTGGACTCTTTTTTGGCTGTGCCATTGCCATGTACATGGCCCCCAAGTCGAAACATTCTCAAGAACATAGGAAGATCCTATCTTTGTTCTACAGCCTTTTCAACCCTATGCTCAACCCTCTGATCTACAGTTTGAGGAACACAGAGGTGAAAGGTGCCTTAAGAAGAGCTCTTTGGAATCAGAGATTACTGTGAGGTTGTTTAAGAATCTTTCTTGTCAGGCTAGGCAGTGGCGGCACACACCATTCATCCCAGCACTCAGGAAGGAGAAGCAGGTGGACCTCTGAATATGAGGCCGGCCTGGCCTACAGAGTGAGTTCACAATCAGTCAAGACTACACAGAGAAACCCAAACACTAAAAAACAAGCAAAGAATCTTCCATATCATGATCCTGGGACACTGAATTTTCCTGGGTCCTTTAATTTATCAAAACTAATACATACTATCTTTGTACATCTTTGAAAATTGGCAATTAATGTTGCTACTTAAACCATAAAGACAAAACATGAGAGAAATATGAAAGGGGAATCAGTCCAAGGCATATACAATGCACACAGATACACACAGATACAATCTTACTAAACAAAATTGTTTAGTAAGGTCTACCATATGAAATAAGTATATATTATGACAAATGCAAAAATTCTTTGACATTTAAAAATATAAATAATTAGCTTTACCAAGAAATTAGAAAACTACTTATGAATGTTTTAGTGGTAAGTAAGTGTGTGACAATATTCAACTAGAATTAGGGATAAAACTTGATACAAGTCAATGTAGTAATCAGTCCTCTTCCAGAGAATCAACTTAAAGTCAGGTAATAGAGAAATTTTCTGCTTTAAGACTATGATGAGGATACACACTGAAACTACTGTTATTTCTTGATTTCACATTTCCCAGCCACTTTAATGAGTATGGTTTAAAAAGACAGAAAGAAAAAAGAAAAAGAAAACCTGTGAGCAAGCACACATTTAAGAACAAAGAAACAAATTGTAATTATCCATAAATGACATGATTATACATGTAATAAATCTGAAAATATCTTTGATAATTTACCAATACATAAGAAAAATTTAACAAAGTCACTTAGGATGAAATTGATAGGTCACTCCTCCAAACTTGATGATGATAGCCTATTGCTGGACATCACATAATTATGTCATGAAACACAGAAAACCACGTTGGTGCTCACCTACAAGCTTCATCCTTAATGGCTGGCTTTCATGGTACTGGAAGATATATGCTAATTAAGGAGGAAAATGATTGTCAATCTCATCAAGATATGAATCTTGCAAGCTATAGAAATACCACCCTGACTAGTAGCAAGTAATAGTGGCAAAATTTTATGAGAGAAAAAAACAGTAATTTTTTAAATTAGATTTAAAGCCTGCTCCACAAGAAAAATCCACACCTGACAGTGCCATCGTGACCAAGAGTCTTTGGATCAATAAGGCATAAGCCTTAGGGGAATGTCTATCATTCTTATTCTATTAAATGGACATAGTATTTTACAACTCTTGTAGACTTTTTGTTATACCTATAGAATAATATGCCACTCAATCCTCATCAAAGCTTCTTTTTGGTGAAAATGATGCTTAACACAGAAACTCACAATTGATTGATGTACAGAGACTAAGAGAGTATAGGATGCTTAGTCCTAAGTCTCACATCTACATCAGAACCCTCCTCCCATACATCAGGAATTGTGTGAAAGAGTGGGTAGGGATCATAAATGCCAGAGTTGTGGTGATGTATAGATGAGTTCACATTTCTGAGACAACATGTATAAGATCTTGGAAGACCCAAACCAAAGAAAATACTAGCATAGAGAGGGGAGATGGGAGCTAACTAGCTAGGTAGGGAGCTATTTGCAGTTAAAAGTTTCTGAGAAACAGAATCAGTTTTCTTTATGGTAAGTTGACCACCCAACAGCAAAGGACACACATCCAAGCACATATGAGTAGTATATAATGTACTTGGTGTGTTAAAATAAGAGAGTACACAAATTTGGGTGGGTAGGGAAGGGGGAATGAATCTGGAGGGAGTAGTAAAAAGTAGGACATTTTATCAAAATGCACTGTAAGAAATTCTCAAAAAATTAATAAAACTGAGACTTTTGCAGTGAAATAAATTTTGTATGTAAGATATATAAAAAAACGACAAAGAACAAAAAGGGAGTTCTTTATCCAGCCTGACTCTCTCCTCTTTCAGAAAGAAACATTTCCCAGGAGCATCTCTCACAGCATAGCTTTCCTTGTATTCCATTGGCTAAAGCAAAATGGATGAACAGTCTCTCACCCTAAATCATTTATCATCAAAGAAAATGAAAGGAAATACTTGGCTATACCATGGATTAAAACCCTTTTCTCCAGGCTCAGAGAGAAACATTTCTTTGATTACTACTTTACCACTTTAGAAAATCAGTACAGGATCAGTAAGAAAGTAGATGACCAGAATGCAGACAGAGAGTTCATCTTAAGTCCAAAGACGACTTATTAAAACTTGAAAAGAAACAGAATCTTTAAGTGAGCAAACTTTCCCATGCATCAGTGGTAGGAGCTGAATCAAGTCTCAAGACAGGACACAATGGAGCTGTGGAGATGACTCTACTGTTAAAAGTGCTTGGTGCTTAAAAACACACAGTGTTCTCTGGGAAGGCCAGAGTTCAGTTCTCAGCACCCAACTCAAGCAGCTCAGAGTTGCCTGTAATTGCAGCTCCAGGTGATCATGAGCTTCTTTTAACTTTCACAGGTACTTGAACTCAAGAGCACAGGCACTGTGTTTTAAAATCCTTGAAAATAGACAAGTCGTAGAGGCATTTGGGTGTGGGGACTCACACTTGTAATCTGAAGGCAGAGCAAAAGATGATTACTACAAATTTGAGTGCTGTAATGTCTAAAACAGCAAAAAGTGAAACACAATCTTTTGAACTGTAATGGCTACCGTCTTTGATTTAATGAAAGGAAGTTTTAATCAAGACTATCTCTTTTGCCCTTGGTCCTCTGAAGGTTTAGACTCCAGTGTAGGGGAATGCCAAGGCCAAGAAGTGGGAGAGGGTGGGTGGTGAGCAGGGGGAAGAGGGAGGAAACAGTGTTTGGTTTTTGTTTTTTTGTTTTGTTTTGTTTTTGCTTTTGATATTTTTTGGAGGAGTAACCAGGAGAGGAGATATCATTTGAAATGTAAATAAAGAAAATATCTAATAAAAAAAAAGATATTTTAAAAGACTATCTCTTTTAAATGTTACTCAGAATTTAAAATGGACTATGAATTAGAAAATTTTTAATTAGAGCAAATGTTCTTTTTCTGCTGTATTTATACACATATGTAGTTTTAAAATGGTATGAGAAGTATCAAACTGTTCTTTTAAAAAATATAAACTATCGGCGGCAGAGGTCAGGCTCGCTGCTTCTCCTGCACGTGGACATCTCCATTATGTTCGCGCTCCCAGGGCGTGGAGCGCTGCCTTCACCACACCCCCCACTCCCCCCTACCCCCGCCCCGTGCAGTCTTCTCCTCTCGCTCACCGAGGATAATGGCGACAGCCGAAGTCCTGAACATCGTGAAGAAACTCTATGAGGGTAAAACAAAAGAAGTCTATGAACTGATAGTCCAGGCAGAGTCCTCCTGCAGTCCAAGGACTAGATTACAGCAGAGAATGCAGCTAGAAAGAACCACCTGGACGGCAAAGCCGCAGTCTCCAATAAGATCACCAGCTGCATATTTCAGTTGTCACAGGAAGCTGGTATAAAAACTGCTTTCACCAAGAAATTTGGGGAGACTGCTTTCATTGCACCCCAATGTGAAATGATTCCAATTGAGTGGTTATGCCGAAGAATAGCAACTGGATCTTTTCTCAAAAGGCACCCTGGAGTAAAGGAAAGGTATAAGTTTTATCCACCAAAAGTGGAGATGTTCTTCAAGGACGATGCCAATAATGATCCACAGTGGTCTGAGGAGCAACTCATCGCAGCAAAATTTTGTTTTGCTGGACTTGTTATTGGGCAGACTGAAGTGGACATCATGAGTCACGCCACACGAGCTATTTTTGAAATTCTGGAGAAATCCTGGCTGCCCCAGAACTGTACGCTGGTTGATATGAAGATTGAGTTTGGTGTTGATGTCACTACCAAAGAGATTGTTCTTGCTGATGTCATCGATAATGATTCCTGGAGACTGTGGCCATCGGGAGATCGGAGCCAGCAGAAAGACAAACAGTGTTACCGTGATCTCAAAGAAGTAACTCAGGAAGGACTCCAGATGGTAAAGAAAAACTTTGAGTGGGTTGCAGACCGAGTGGAGTTGCTTCTCAAGTCAGACAGTCAGTGCAGGGTGGTAGTGCTGATGGGGTCAACCTCTGACCTTGGTCACTGTGAAAAAATTAAGAAGGCTTGTGGAAATTTTGGGATCCCGTGTGAACTTAGAGTAACATCTGCGCATAAAGGACCAGATGAAACTTTGAGGATTAAAGCAGAGTATGAAGGGGATGGTATACCTACTGTATTTGTCGCAGTGGTAGGCAGAAGCAATGGTCTGGACCCAGTGATGTCTGGTAACACTCCTTACCCTTTTATCAGCTGTTCCCCAATCACACCAGACTGGGGTGCTCAGGATGTGTGGTCATCTCTTCGACTGCTCAGTGGTCTTGGCTGTTCAACTACACTTTCTCCAGAAGGATGAGCTCAGTTTGCTGCTCAGATATTTGCGTTAAACAACCATTTGGTGTGGGCCAAGCTTCGAGCAACCATATTGAACATGTGGATATCCTTAAAGCAGGCTGATAAGAAAATCAGAGAATGCAATTTGTAAAAAAGCAACTTAATTTTTAAGGAGAAAAGTTACATATTCCTAGTTTGGATTTAAAGAAAACAATCAAGCAAAGTGATCTCACATAAGAGAAAACAATTCAGTTTACTAATGAACAAATGGTCCTCAATGTTTATGATTTGGTTCATTGTCAGTGGATATTACTAATATTTTCTAGCTCTACATAGTGATATGTCCCTGTAACCTTAGCACTGCAGAGGCGGAGGCAGCAGGATCACTAAGTTCAAGGCCACCCTGAACCGTGTATTAAGACTCTGTACTTGTCAGGGAGGGAACCTTTACAGTTAGTAAAGATGGCATGACACTGCTAAGTTATATCTCATCCTCTCTACAGTCATGGTTGGGTAAATATAATTATGGAACTGGAGCAGTGTGTCTGTGGTTTGGCGTGGCTTCTTGCAGACGATCTGAGTTTGGTTCCCAGCATCTTTGTAGACGTTATAACCATATGCACCTGCTCTCAAATACTCTCATATTCCTCCACCCAACACACAAAATTTTAAAAAATAAACTAATAAGAGGAGAGGCCCTCGGCCTTGTGAAGGTTCTGTGCCCCAGTGTAGGGGAATGCCAGGGCCAATAAGTGGGAGAGGGTGGGGTGGCAGGCATGGGGAGGGGGGAGGCAACAGAAGTTTGTTCTTGTTGTTTTTGTTTGTTTGTTTGTTTGTTTGTTTGTTGTTTGGAGAGGAAACTGGGAAAGGAGAAATTTACATGTAAATAAAGAAAATATCTAATAAAAAACAATTAAAAAAAGAAAAAAGAAGAAAAATTTCCATTATTCAAGGATGGAAAAAAACATGAATGACAATTTCTGAACTACAATCCAAGTAACCTATAAATAGTAACAGTGAAAAATTATTTAGTTCTTTTGCTCCACATGATAAAGTATTATAAATCAGAGTATTTGTACTTCTGCCATCACCTAAACCAGGGGAAAGATGGTAGTATGGAAGAAGCCATCTGTCTCTTGCATAGAAAAGAGAATATTTAAGTAGGTTGTATGTGAAAAATCTATCTTAAACTGATTTCTAGATAAGGGCAACCCCAGTCTTATGTTTCCCTTGCTTTCATAAATCTTTTCCTATTATTTGTTTTACAGTGTGTTATCATGTCTGTTATGATTTAGTTGATAACTACATCATGTTATTGCCCATCTACTGCTTCCATACCTTATTTATAAGACCTGTAAGTTTGAATTTCATGAAGAACTAGATCCCCTTTTTCTGTGTCTATAGAATTGATTAAAGAAACTTGGTACTAGCATGGACATAAAAAAAATAAAATAAAATTACTTTCAACCACATATTAAACTTATTTCATTTTAACTATGTTTCTTATGTCAGATTTTATAGTTTATATTTTCAATTGTTTTATAGTTTATAAATGCTCAAAATAATAAAGAAATAAACAAAAGTGGAAAAAAGTTAAAAAAATATAAACTATCAGTTTATGCCATGGGTCAGATATTTCTGGAATTTCATGGAGAATTCTGGAATTCAGCTAGTCAAATACATGAGTGATCTGTTTAAATTTCTCTGAATTGCTTAATTTATTTTCAATTATGGAAAATATGTTTTATATATCACAAAATAAAATTGCTTTCCAAAAATATTGTAGGATTTCCTAGTACAGAGATCTGGAAAAATCTTTAGGTATTTTGCTATACTTTGATGATAGACTGTCAACCTGACTGGATTGAAAGATGCATAGAACACTGAAGAAGCACACTTCTGGAGGTGCCTGTAGGGTGTCATTTTTAGATGTAATTAGATCATGACGATCTAACCCTAGCAACTGCTTGATTCGTTGATATAGTCATATGATAGCATGACTGGAGGTGGTGAAGATTGTGTAGGAGGGCAACTAGAGGATGTGGGCCACTAGAGATTCATTTTGGGGGATGCATCTGATATTGGTTTCTGTTCACTCTCTGATTCCTAGTTCCATGAAATAAAGTTCTCTCCCACTGTTCTTCTCCTGATACAAATAATCTCAAATGAAACTTTTGTCATTCTGTAAGATATTTTAGTCAGAGCAAAGCAAAAGTAAGTGCTGCAATGCTTTCCAGAATTCTCTCATGTATACAAATTAAGAGGCCATTAAAAAGTCTTTTCCTAATTGTGAGTAGGTGGAATGAGTATTCTAAAGGAGAGCTGAGTCTTGGAAAGAAATCAGGAGGAGCACAGCTCTCCTGCTAAGAGTGGAATACGGGCAGAGAGAAGAAATCTCCCTTTGAAAGTTGCAAGCTGGCTTATCCTCACAATATAAACTGTGCCTAACCCTTCTTGATCTGTGATAAATGTAAGCCTAGCTATAAGTCTAGTAATTAACGACAGTCAGCAAACATTTTTAAAAAGATTTATTTATTTATATGGGTACACTATAGCTGTTGTCAGACACACCAGAAGAGGGCTTCAGATCCTATTGCAGATGATGGTGAGCCATCATGTGATTGCTGACAATTGAACTCAGGACTTCTAGAAGAGCAGTCAGGGCTCTTAACCACTTAGCCATCTCTCCAGCCCCATCAACAAACATTTTTATTTCAAAACTGCCCTTCACTTACAAAAAATTGTAATGATTAACAGTTATTTGTGCTTTGGGGGTAATTATCCTCACAAAAATATAAAATATTAATCAAAAGCTTAGACCCACAAAGTCTAAAACTCCTCCAATAACCCTAAATGTTCAAATCATTTCAAAGATTGGAAGCAAAAGTGGATTTTATATCCACAGGAAGGTGTTCTATATACTAAAGTATATTGTCCTCAATAGGAGAAATACAATTGTGTAACTCATTAGTATCTAAAATAATAAGAATAAAATTTCCTTGGTTTAATCCAGTTATTAGTGAGTGTGTGTGCTCTTCTCAAATTCTTTTCCTTGTAGGAGAAAGGAACAACAATAATGATGACAACAAAAATACTGAAAACACAGAATAACTTAAGTAGAACCCTGAAGCACACCAACCACACAGGCTTTGGTCTGAGGACAGAGCCTTTTGAGTTGGGATCCTAAGGAAGGCTGTGTGGATGCTTTGAAGAATTAGTACTAAGTTTGAATCAAATGGTAAAAACAAGGTAAATAGGACCTGAAACAATGTGAAAGATCAAGAGCAATGTAAGAATCTAAGAATAGTACTTCAAGAAGAGAGATGTATTTGGGACAAAAACAGTGAGAGTGAAGGGAGAATTTGCCAGCCTCACAGGTGACAAACAGAGGGAAATAACTTCAGTTATTCTCCTTTTGAATGCACACTGAATTGTTCTGAGGTGCTCCTTTTGTTAATGTTCAAGAAGCATAAATACAAATTAAGAACATGTATTTAGAAAGAAGGCATTAGAAGTAGTTAAAAATCATCAAATTCATCAAATGAGAGAGAGAGAGAGATTCATTATTAATGGTAGAACCTCACTCAGATTGTAAAAATAGAAATTAACTAAGAGATCTGGGAGAAATTAGAAGAAAACAGAATAAATATATAAACAAAACAAGTAAAAATATTTAAAATTTGAGCAATACAGAGATATTATTTCCCAGTATGATCTTCTCCACTGGAATGATCCTATTTCTCTCTGAGCAGGTTCTATATGGCTTCTAACAATGAATGACTAAGGATTCTATACTCTGCACTTGCAATCAACAGCAATCACTGAAGAAGGAAAAATATTTAAGATGAATAAAATGTATGTTGTGAGGATCTATTCACTGGGTATGTCCAATTTTAAGGTGTGCGTGTGTGTGTGTGTGTGTGTGTGTGTGTAACTATTTTTACTAATTTGTAGAAATCCTGACCTCATCTAATCCCAAGATAACACTACAAAACAGATCTTAGTGGAACCACTGTGCTTGGTACTGGTCTCCTATGCATGCATTCTGATGGCCATTCTGAGGATTCAGTCAAAAGGAGGACACAGAAAATCCTTCTCCACCTGTTTTTCCCACCTCTGTGTGGTCAGGTTCTTCTTTGGTAGTGCCATCATCATGTACGTGACCCCCAAGATTCAGTACCTTGAGGAGCAACAGGAGATATTTTTCCTGTTTTAAAGCCTTTTCAACCCCATGATAAACTCCCTAATCTGCAGCCTGACAAATGGTGAGGTCAAGGTTGCTGTGAAAAGATGTTGTGGAAGTGGAAACACTGTGAGAAACATTCTGGGAAGGGAGACTCCACTCCTTGTAAAATCTGGTGCCTTGCCTTTACTTTGCCCCTTGCTAGAATGAATGTTACCAGAAAATGGAACATTATGTACTCTTACTTAAAATGGAAGAACATGTAAAACTGAAGTTAGCAAAAAATAAATGAAAACCTTAATTACTTACTACAAATACTTTCACAGAAAAGGCAATGTTTTTCAAGTCTTTTATTTTGAGTTAGTGACTGTCTTTGTCACTGAGCTGTGTTTCCTGTATGCAGCAAAATGCTGAATCCTGTTTATTTTTCCAGTTTGTTAGTCTGTGTCTTTTTATTGTGGAATTGAGTCCATTGATGTTAAGAGATCTTAAAGAAAAGTAATTGTTTCCTGTTATTTTTGTTATGAGAGGTGGAATTATGTTTTGTGTCTATCTTCTTTTAGGTTTGTTGAAAGATTACTTTTTTGCTTTTTCTTGAGTGTAGTTTCCTTCCTTGTGTTGGACTTTTCCTTCTAATTATCCACTGTAGAGGTGGATTAGTGGAAAGATCATTTAAATTGGTTTTGTTAAGGAATATCTTGGTTTCTCCATCTATAGTAATTAAGAGTTTTGCTGCGGTGACATTTTTGTTTTCTTAGGGTCTCTATGACATTTGCTCAAGATCTTCTGGCTTTTAAAGTCTCTGTAGAGAAGTCTGGAGTAATTCTTATAGGTCTGCCTTTATACATTACTAGATCTTTTTCTCTTACTGCTTTTAATATTCCTCCTTTGTTCTGTGCATTTGGTGTTTTGATTATTAGTGACCTGAGGAATTTCTTTTCTGGTCTGATCTGTTTGATATTCTGTAGGCTTCTTGTATGTTTATGGGCATCTCTTTATGTTAGGAAAGTTTTCTTCTATAATTTTGTTGAAGATGTTTACTGATCCTTTGAGTTCGGAATCTTTACTCTCTTCTACACCTATTACTCTTAGGTTTGGTCTCCTCATTGTGTCCTGGATTTCTTTTTGGAGTTAGAAAATTTTTGCTTTTTGTACTTTCTTTAACTGTTGGGTCAATATCTTCTATGGTATCATTAACATCTGAGATTGTTTCTTCTATTTCTTGTATTCTGTTGGTGACGCTTGCATCTGTGACTTCTACTCTTTTTCCCTAGATTTTCCATCTCCAGTGTTGTCTCCCTTTGTATTTTCTTTAATATTTCTATTTGCAGTTTTTAGCTCCTGGACAGTTTTATTTAATTCCTTCACCTGTTCTTTTCCTGTATTTTTAAAAAGAGATTTATATGTTTCTTCTTTAAGGCCTTCTACTGTTTACCTGTGTTCTCCTGAATTTCTTTAGGGGAGTTAATTATGTCTTCTATAATCTTCATGATAACTTCCTGGGGCTTCATTCATCATGAAATGAATATAAATAACTCCAATTATTGGGAAACAGTCTATACTACTCAATAATAAGTACTAGAAATGTGTTTGTTTACCTATTAAATACACAAAATCACAAAATACACAAAAGCACCTTTATATTTTTTTTGCATCTTTTTTTAAAGATTTATTTATTTCATTTATATGAGTACACTGACCCTGTCTTTAGACACCAGAAGAGGGCACTGGATCCCATTACAGATAGTTGTGAGTCACTGGTTGCTGGGAATTGAACTCAGGACCTCTGGAAGAGCAAGCAGCCACTGCTCTTAACCGCTAAGCCATCTCTCCAGCCCCACAAAAGTACCATAAACTGAGGGTCACAAACCTATGTGGAGACAGACAACTAAATGTGATGCTAAAAAAAATTGGCAGCAATAAACATTACAAAAACATTTATAATGACATTTAAAAATTTTAAAAATGTTTGAATACTTACATATATTTTATTTTTTTCTTTTCAAACTATTTCACTTTTAGTAACTAATAATTTTCTTAAAAAATCTTAACAATGCTTGCTATTCACAGAGATATTCTCCCATTTATGTTTATTACTCCCCAATGTAGAACAGTAACTATATAATATATATATATTAGCCTATATGTCCATCATAAATAAATATATGATGAAAAGTTGGAATATACACAATGTACTTTTATTCATCATAAATAAAATTAGAACTTTACACATTCAGAAACAATGGATGTAAAAAATAAACCAATGCTTGCTATTTATATTTGTTTTACAACTGGTTAAAATTAGAATAATAAATGTCTATAAAATATTACATTCCTTAAGAATTAAAGCTAATTTACTTGCATATGGGAAGAAAAGAATTTACTCTGATAACAGATCAACATGCTCAACTATAAACAGTGTCAGAAGATGACAATCCTGAAGTAATGTGTCAAAATATGTTTAGAAGAAAAATATAGCAATGAAAGAAGAATGCTGTCATTGTAAATATACTTTCTTAAACTGTATACAAAAACAAATAAATAAAGAAACAGAAATAAAATTTTACTTTTGAAAGATAGAAAAAAGGCTGAACATTTATCAGACAAAGATCAATTCAAAATCATATACATAACAAATTTGAATTGCTTTTGACAGTTGCTGATTGAATTGGGTCATATGGCCTCACTATAGCTTTGGTTCTGAACACCCAGTATGATACATACCATTATGCCAAATGAGGCCAGTGAAAGCTCCCTGAATCCACAGATCTGAGACATCATGAGTTATAGTATTTATACCCTAAAAAGAGTTCAGCTCTTAGATTTTTTTGTATAAATATAGAAAGCATTACTAAGTATCTAAGTATCAAATTAAAATATCTTTGAATTGTATTATGTTAGAATAAGAGTCTAAAAATTCTATTTGAATTCCTAGCTTGAGTTTCATTAAAAAAAAATAGTTACATAAACTTTGGCTTGAAATTAGAACAAAATTTCTAATGATTACTGGGATGGCTCTGAACATATGTACCTTCCAGTTTTCTACATATTTACCCAAAACTATGTACTCACTGAGGTCAACTGCAAAATCAAAGTACTGGTGAGCTCTCAAAAATATTGAAAAGCTATGTGTTCTATGGTATCAAATATCCTAAGATTGAATTCTTTTTTTAAAAAAATGATCTACTTCGTAGTCAAATGTAGTTTTGTCTTTAATAAATATAAAATTACACACCTCCCCCAAAATAGGTTTAAAACAAATATTTTCTATTATTTCTGATCAGCAAATGTTGATTTATGTAACTATTTTATGCACCCATTCACTGGATCACATAAAATTTCTTGGATGCAAAGGAATCACATTGGAAAAGGTTCAAGGAATCCAGCTCTAGATCAACTCAATTTTTCTGTAAACATACAAAGAAATTCAGGAGTTGGAGAATCCCATTTCATGTCATAATCCATTTCTGGAGAAGACAACCATAGATATCATGTGAGTGAATGGGTATAGATCTATTCTAATAAAACCATTTTTACACCGGTCTCTCTAGGCTGGTGTCCTGAGCGAACCTTGGGCACAAGCTCTGCAGCCAGTCCCACAAAACCCAGAGGAAGTTCCACTCCCAGGTGCTCTGAAACTCTCAGGATCAGAGGTGAGGGGGACCCAACATCTGTCCCAACTCCGGAAGTAACTGGGACCTGCTGGACCAGGCACACAGGAACTCTGCCAGCAAAGTGGCTCAGGTTCTTTCCAATCTCTCTGGGCTGGTGTCCTGTGCAGACCTTGGGTGCAAGCTCTACAGCCAGTCCCACAACACCCAGAGGAAGCTGCTGCACTCCCAGGTCACTAACAAGCCCAAGGTCACAGGATCTCAAAATCACAGAGTCACAGAGATTGCCTGAGTCTGAGGAGTTCTGATACAACCAGGATCACAGGAAGGACTCACACCAGTCAGAATTAGCAAGGGCAGGTAGCCCTAGAGATAACCAGATGGCAGGGGGCAAGCGTAAGAAAATAAACAACACAAACCAAGGTCACTTGGCATCATCAGAACCCAATTCTCCCACCATAGCCAGTCCTGTACACACCATCACACTGGAAATGCAAGATTCAGGTATAAAATCACTTATTATGATGATGATACAGGACCTTAAGAAAGACATAAATAGCACCCTCAAAGAAATACAGGAGAACACAGGGAAAGAGCTAGAAGCTCTTAAAGAGGAAACACAAAAATCCCTTAAAGAACTATAGGAAAACACAATCAAACAGGTGAAGGAAATGAGCAAAACCATCCAGAATCTAAAAATGGAAATAGAAACAATAAAGAAATCAGAAAGAGAGAAAACTCTGAAGATACAAAACCTAGGAAAGAAATCAGGAATCATACACGCAAGCGTCACCAACAGGATACAAGAGATAGAAGAGAGAATCTCAGGGGCAGAAGACACCATAGAAAACATTGATAGGACAGTCAAAGAAAATGCAAAAGTAAAAAGCTCCTAACCCAAAACATCCAGGAAATCCAAGATGCAATGAGAAGACCAAACCTAAGGATAATAGGTATAGAAGAGAGTGAAGACTCCCAATGTAATGGGCCAGTAAATATCTTTAACAAAATTGTAGAAAACTTCCCTAACCTAAAGAAAGAGATGTCCATGAACATACAAGAAGCCTACAGAACTCCAAATAGACTGGACCAGAAAAGAAATTCCTCCCATCACATAATAATAAAAACATCAAATGCACTAAACAAAGAAAGATTTTTAAAAGCAGTAAGAGAAAAAAGGCAAGTAACATATAAAGGCAGGCCTATCAGAATTACGCCAGACTTCTCACCACAGACTATGAAAGCTAGAAGATCCTAGGCAGATGTCATACAGACCCTACAAGAACACAAATGCCAGCCCAGGCTACTATACCCAGCAAAACTCTCTACTACCATAGATGGA
>JADRCD010212991.1:0-51219 GCA_019843815.1 Montemys delectorum
CTCTCTCTCTCTCTCTCTCTCTCTCTCTCTCGCAAGTTTTTTTGTTTCTTGCCTAAGATATGCATAAAGGGCATCCACAGAAGCAGTCCGTATGCACAGGACAAGTGGGAACTGTCAGTTGCTGTGGATTCTGGGACGATTCCAGCAGCTTGTCTTTTCATTTTCAAAAGAAAACACGTTATCAGCAGTTGAAGCGGGTCCTCTTAGAAAAGTAAACAAATCTGTGACTGCTCTTATAACACTCACAGATCTTGTCACAGGGGGCTAGATGCTGTTGGCAGATCATCAATTAAAGGGTGCCTCTGTGAAAACAAATGTGGGAAGTGATTGGTGTGGGGGCTTTTTGTGGAGTGAAGGTGGCTCTCATTAGGTTCAGAGATGAACAGGATCCATTTCCCAAAGACTACAGCTGGGAAACTGTTGTATTAGATTTTCAAGAACAAAGATTAGCTGTGACTGTCGCTTTACCCCCAACTTCTTTCCACAGAGCCCTGCTGGGACCAAAACCAGTTAACTCCATTCCTCTGCAGACATGTAGCTCATCTGCATGATTTGCATTCCTCCTACTGAGCATGCAGAGTGGAATGTGACACGGCATAAACTAGACCTATGTCTAGTATAGAAAGAAGCGGCTAAATTTCACGAAGAAAACTTGAAGTGACAATTGCTGATTTTGTATGTTTCAGAAGCATGGCCAATTTCTTTTCTTGTTGTCTCCATATGACAGCATTAGTAAGATGGAGTTTACCAAAAACACCAGAAGGACTGATCATAGTTCCCATATCAACAATGTAGAAGCAGGGACATCAAAAAGCAACGACAATGACTATAAAGTGGCATCATTGAGCCTGACCCGTCAAAGTGGATGGTTTCTAAATGCCTTGGAAAGGATCCTCTTGTAAAAGCTTTGATAGTGTAGCTGCAGACTACTCCAGCATACTTCACCATATGGAAAAGGGATTTACAAACCCACATACACTGTCAGTTTCTTTGCAGATGATCTCTAGGTTATAACATATTCCCTCTCAATAAACAGATCATCAATTGAAAATATCCTAAATTAAAAGTTAACATACCCCACCTGAGCTTACTGCAAACAACGTAGCCACAGGCACCCTCTGGACCATTACTCTCAGGCTTCTTTCTGTTTTTGCTGCTGATTGGAAGCCATAGTTCACTCCTGCTGCCCTACAGTGTGAGATGACACTGTGCTGAATATCACTCTCCTTAGGAAAGTTTCTACGTCGTTTTGCGAAGCATGATCTTTATCTGATACTGCTTTGCACCATTGTAAATTTGGAAAATTATAAGATGAACAATATTAAGTGAAATGGCATGTATGCATGCACACTTATCACAAATAGGGTTTAACTTATCAATTAGGGATAATAAGAGCTTATGATAATAAATAATATTTCAATACAAGATTATGATAGCAATGAATAGAAAGACTATTTAAAAGGTGGGGTGTGTTCACTCACAGAATTTTTCCATTCAGTGTTGGCAGACTGCGGGAGCCTCACACAATAGACAGTGAAGGTAGTGTGTGCATTTCAGAGTTGCTGTACTCCTGTTGTCTAAGAAAGTCACTGAAGCAGAGATTCAAAGTCATGTCAGCACAGAAGTACTTGAGACTGTGTAGATTTTTCACACTCTAGTCATTCAAGCCTTCTCTGTCTGCACTAGAAAGATGAATGTTTCAAGCCACACATAAGAAGTTGGAGTTCCTCATCAGAGATTTAGAATACTCAAGCGGCTTACAGATATCTGTTTCAGCCTTATGATTTCAGTAAGCTTGCATACTTAGTGAATTTGAGGTGATCCAAGATAAAACTGTATATTTGGTACAAGTTTTATCAAAGAAATAACATCCACACCAACAACAAGACAATTGCATATATCAAAACTGAGGGAGCTACATACTTGACTTTGGTTATGGTTTACAAATGGTTTTAATTTGCTAAAAGATTTTTTATTTAAAAACAAGACTAAATTAAGTTTATTCAGTATGTGATTCCTTAAGATAATACATACATATATATATATATATGTATATGTATATACATATATATATAATGACTTAATTCTAATACTTGTGCTTTTGAAACAGCTTTAAAATTTGTTTTTATATAGTCAATAAATCATATTATTAAAACTACTTTAACTTAAAAAGAGATAAAGTTTTTATAGGGTATTTCTTAGGCATGCCATTTTAATAACTTCTATCAAAATTATTAAAAAGGCCCAAGTACAGTAATTTACTTTCTCAGTGAGATTTAATCAATTCTATTACCTGGGTACCATGGACAGTTGAATGTGTAAATATTTACAGAGTGATAAACTTCATAGAAGTAATCTTTTAACACAGAGATATTAAATGTAATGACACTGCAGCTCTGCCCGAGCTAATCTAGGTGAATGCTGACACAAGGGACAATGAGTCTAAGAGAAAGACAAGAGTGACCAGAAAGGCCTTTCCTTCAGCTGATTTTGCCTTTACACCTCCTTATATTTTTGGAGGCAATTATGATCTTCAGTACTTCAGTGTTTAAAAATACATAGTAAGCAGGGCAGTGGTAGCGCACGCCTTTAATCCCAGCCCTTGGGAGGCAGAAGTAGGTGGATTTCTGAGTTTGAGGCCAACCTGGTCTACAGAGTGAGTTCCAGGATAGTTGGGGCTACACAGAGAAACCCTGTCTTGAAAAACAAAAACCAAAACAACAACAACAACAACAACAACAAAGACAAAATATATAGTAAAGCTGTAGGACATTGGTAAAGATTTTTTTTTAATAAGAAATCTTGAAATTCAGGAATGACAACCCAATTTACAGAATTTTCAGTTTTATATTTATTGTGGCACATTTTCCAGACAAGAAACTACCAAATATCTAAGATATCTTTTACTTCTTAATAACTTAGCTATCTGGCCTTCAGTTATCAATCATGTACTTAATTTAATTGAATGAAGAACATTCTTTGAGGATTAGAACAAAGTAAAACTGTGTATCTACCCAGTTTGAACAATTCTTTTCAGCACTGGCTTTTACTGCAGCCTCCCTCCTGAACCTGAAGTCCTGAGCAGTATTTGTAGTCCTCAAACCTGTCATCCAGAATAATCTTCAGAAACTGGTTTGATTTCTTCCTATTTTGCAACTCACCTGTCTATATGAAATACTGTGCTGGGAAATAGAACTGCACAAGCAAGTGCTGACAGGAGATGCCTTTCGAACCTCACAGAAGGCTGGAGGAGGCTCACTTTCTTCCAAAAAGAGGTGGATCTGATAGATTGGTGAGGCCTTTTTTAGCTCTAATGTTTATCCTTTCCCTGGACCTACTGCTCATATTTGAAAAGCAACATGACATATGGGTTTTCCTGGCAGTTCAATAGAAGAATAGGGCAGCAATAGTCTTATTTTCAGATGGATAGCTTTTGCAGTTAGAGCCATACAATAGTGAATTTGATAGTGTACAATACCCTTTGTTCTGGTAGCTTTGCCTTGTAGGTAGTATACAGTCTGTTGAAAATCATCTTCTTTCACATAACAGCCTTCTACAGTTTGGCTTAAAGTCAATGATAACAAGGCAACAGAGATAAGGGACAAGTATCATACAAACTCTAAATTGGTTTTCTAAAGTCTGAGGAGACTTGTCTCTGACCATGGATAATCAGATATGAGAGTGGTACATAAGTAGTCCTTGGGGTAAAAGTCACTCAACAATACAAAAGTCATGGTTGTTTAGCTATATGATGGTATCCATTTTTCAATTAATGAGTGTGTTAAGTATGATTATCAAATTAATTGGCTTGGACAGTTTCTTGCATGTGTAGATTAGTTATTGTTAGTTATCATGCTTTCTATTGAGAGTCTCAACTTTGTCAGAGTAGTAGAACATAGTTTAAAAAGCCTTTCTTTCACCTTTTCTAACCATTGGTTCCTTTTAGATTTCTTAGTCTTGTAAGTTACAATTCATTCTGCACATAGAATGCTTGATGAGCTAGGCAATATTAATAACACTGCTTCTTATTCACCAACTCATCAAAATATAGCAGACTGATTAAAGAGAAAGAAGACATGAATAAAATGACAGACTACACATTAAATTTTAATCACTACAGGTTCATCAAAGACATGTAATTGACATTCTGAAATTAAATTCTATTTCAACCAGAGAGATAGAAGTGTTGTTTAAGATGCAATGTGAAATCATGCAGTTATGGATGGGAATGGTGAAACCAGGGCAGGAAGAATACAAACTTTCTGCTTTGTGATACAACCTTTTAATCCTAAGACAAACTGGAGTGCTGTTTTAAATAATACTGTATTAGGAATAAAATGCAGGAGAAGCTAAAAGCATACCCAGGGGAGAGCTGTTTAATGTCATAATTTAACCAAAGGTTCCACAGAATGTTTGGTGGAAGCCAAACTGAAATGGCCCCCATATGTCAAAGAGAAGCAAACTGATGACTTTCAAGTACGAAATGTTTAGTATAGAATGCTAGCCTATTGGTTGTTGTGAAATTGTACACTTTGATTTTGATGTTTGATAATTACTTCATTGACCACATTGACCACAATCACTTCAAACCACATTGGTCAGAATTAGACATAAAGCTACTTTACCACATTATCAGAAAGTGCTTCCACACCTCAGCGCAGATTCTAGTGGAACCCACAATTTGAACTCATCTGCCTGCCTTACCTTTTAAATTTGAGACTTTCAAATTTCTATAAATTGTAAATTCCCTTCAGAATATCTGCTGTTCAGAGAAGAAGGGGAGTGCAGAAACATCAGAAAATCCATTTTGAAGGGAATTACCAACACTTGCAAATCCTATCAGGCTCAACACATTCTTACATTTTTCTGAACACCTCATCTTTTTAAATACTTTAAGAAAAGAGTAAGAAATATTTTCCTGGCTATAATTTGACCCTTTATATATGTTTCATTTGTAACTTATTGCTTTCACATTTAATAATAAATATTTTGCATATTTATCACTAATTCCCAAACAGAACTCTTAAGGAGCAATGTCTTTTTTTTATTTCAAATACTGCAAAAAAAAAAAAACCCTTTGTATATCAACTAAGTAATAGTTAAAACAGCTCATTTATTTAATTGCTTACACAGTAAACTCATGCTTCTAGGCATAATGGACAGAAGAGAGATGATAGATAGATAGATAGATAGATAGATAGATAGATAGATAGATAGATAGATGATAGATAGGCAAACAGACATTGAGAGATTGTTGTCTTATTATGCTTTTGCAATGATTTTGATATAAGCAAATGGTTCAGAGTGGTAGAAAAAGTATATATTTATATATTCATAAGAGATGAAGTGGAAGCTGAGGAGTAGGTTCTTAAGCTACAGTTTACTGAAGAATATGTAGTCTTTGTACTAAAGGTATTGAGCACTTGCTAAAGACTAAATTCGAAACTTATTCATGATAGTTATGTGAACAATAGGTCTCAGCCTCTGAAAATTGGAGTAATAAACCCAGTTTGGAAGATATTGAGATGAACATTTTTTAAAAAAAAAATCAAGATAGTAAAGAATGATATTTAATATAGCACAGTGGCCACATTAAGAGAAAGGAAATGTATTTAAAACTACTTTTATTAAGGATTGATAAAGTTCAGTCATTCAATTGATATGATAAGGAAAGTGCCATAAGAATTTAGACTCACACTGAGGTTGATCCCATACACAGCTAGATAGATACCTGAACAGAAAAGGCATGCAGAGCAGAGGGGAAGGCCTGAAAAGGAAAAGAACATTCAGCTATAAGCCAAACAAGCTTGCTGTGTATGTATGAGAGGTAGTTGAATATCACTGGACCATGGGTCAGTGTTGGAGTTCAAGAGTTGCCTGACAAACCATACAAGCATCGATTTCAGTCAGAAAGGGATAGTTTATTGAACGCACACCCTGAGACTGATTGATCAGGAATGTAGCTCAGAATGCATGGGCTGCAGCTGCAACCCTGAACATTCTTCTATGTCAGCTTATAAAGGCCCAAAGTGCAAAATTCACCCTGACCTCATGCGCAGATGCTAAAAGTGGTGCTCAATGGTTGGTCCCAACTCAAGCAATTCTAGACATAACAGTTCATACTGACCTTTAATTTGATGGGTTCTATGCGAAACTTATAGTTGTACAATTTCTTACCTCATAACATGCAGCACATAACAAGGTATGTGGTCAGTATGACCCTGGTTTGAGTCCAATTATTTTTCTGTGTCAATGACTGGCAGGCATATTACAGCAAACAATATGAAATAGCTGGCAGGAATGGAATAAAATGGCTACAGTTATGCTACCTGGGCAGACCTCAAAGTCAGCATTAAGATTGTGTATCTTGCTCACATGAATGTCTTCCCTGCCTATCGAGGCACAGTATGCTGCATAAGTGGACAAAGTGCTAAGCTAATGTCAAACTACCTCTCAAGTGTATGAATTACCCCAAGGTAGTTCACCAGACCCAAAGTGTCATGTCCATCATGGCTAGAAACTGCATTCTAAGATTGCTACTGTCAAAGTATAAGAATCGGGAGGAAAAACACTTGAACAACCATCACCATCGCAGTGGCAACTGGCCCTGATATAAGAAGACCAAAGCAGAAGGAAAGATGTAATCACTGAGCTCTTGTCAACATTTTGTTTAAACTGTAAAGGTAGCTTTGGGGTTTTATCATTTTTTTGAATGTTAAAAAGTAGATTCTGCTAGCTAAACCATTTAACGCAAATAACACTAGAGGTGACTCGAAATTTTTGATAGTTGTCTTCTATCAGAATAGAATGACACAATTAGAATGATTGACAGTGTGGGCAAATACCACTTCATAAGCATTGTGTACAAAGTATAGGGAGTTTAGACACTATACCAATCCTCTTATTATTCCTAAAGGAAACATGTTAAGTCTGATTTAATGAGACAAGGAACTGAGCCATGGAAGAATTTGGATAATTTGATTGTTATTATATCAATTATAAGAATGGTGAAATATCTGTTCAATTCCAGGTGTTCTTTTCTTTAAATGGTGCATGCATATGATTAATGTAAATTCGGTGTGCATGCTTGTCAGTGGGTTTATACATTCATGAATGTAGGTGCTCGTGAAGTTCAGAAAATGGTGTCAGATCCCTGGAGCTTTAGTTACAGGCCTTAAACCACCTGATCTGAGTGCTGGGAATAGAATATAAATCATCTACAAGAGAAATACTGAGCCTTAACTGATGAGACATCATTCCAGTCCCTTGCAGTTCATGCTCTTACCCATTTTCCTACTGTTTCTGCCCTTTCTTTTGCTAGATAAAGGGCAAGAATTGACAGGGTAACTCTTATGATCCAATGTGTTCACCAAATGTTCTTACTTCAAGCACTCTGTAGGTGTCAGATAGTCTAACAATTTAACTTGCTATTGACTGTTCTCATCCTTTCCTTCTTATCATTTCCTCAAAATATTTTTATGACATTCAAATTAGATAACACATCTTAGAATGATGCTCTGAACATTAGCTGGAAGTTCCTCTGAAGCTCATTGGAAACTACTATTTTGATAAATTTCTATTTGGCTTCTGCACATGAAAGAAGAGACTATGTCTCCATCAGATTAGCCCATAGGCAAGTCTGTGATAATTAATGATTAATGAGAGGAGGAACTGCCACCCCTAGACTCGAGATCCTGGGTTGTATAAGAAAGCAGACTGAGAAGGCCAAAGGGAGGAATCATTAAGCAGTATACCTTCATGGACTCATATTCAGTTCCTGTCTCCAGGCTCCTGCCTTGAGTTCTTGCCCAGAGTTTCCTGGATGATGAACTACAAACTGTAATCCAAAGAAATCCTTTCCTGTTCCAGCTGCTTTAGGGCATGGAGCTTGATTCAGTTGATTTTAGCATTGCCACTAGGCTCTATTGTTGGGTTGAGTAGCATTCATTCAAAGTTTTGAGTTAACTTTTTAATCAGGAAAAGGATGTAGCTCAGGAAAACCATTATATTAGAACAAAGCATAAGAATATTAAAAATGTAGAACAATGGCATTGTTACAGATTGAATCATCTTAATTATTTGCCAATCAAATCAAACTGAGGTGTCCTAAAGATAGGACCTGAAATGAGATTGATAATTCCAAGTACTAAGAGCCTGACGGTATTCTTTCTCTTCTGGAGATAGGTAAGAATTGCCGTTTCCCACACTCAATGACTTTTAGGTCATCAATAAATTTGATAGAAATCAAGGATCTGAAGATTTGAGAACCTAAAAATAAGTAAGAAATCCATGAATGTATTTAGAATAACTGAACTACCTCATATGTTTAGCTAGCATCATACCTATCCTTGCCAAGCTATAATGCTTCTGTGCCAATGTGTTCATGAGAAATATTTCACCACTGTTGCCAACATAAGGAAAAAAACACTCAGTGTTTTAGGTGCTCAAAGCATTGAACATTTTGTTTTATGACAAATTTTCCATTTCACTATCAATTTCTGCTCCTGTTACATTGTATTCTTTACATTCTAGTTGTATTCAAGTTGGATTACTTTAGTTAGATCAGAAATACTTCAAATGTACTGGATATCCCTGTTATTGAGCACATTTTAACTGTAATGCACTTAATTGTAACTTATAGCTTGAGCTGAGGTCATTTCCAAGTGTTAGAACATTGTGATTCTAACATTTACATGGACAGGGACGAAAGGACAGATGACCTTCTCCTTGTGTTCTGGAGGTAGAGATGATACAGCAATTTCTGGATTTTATGAATGTCACACAATAAAGTTTAGATAAATTGTGTATTGAAATCAAGACTTTTAGCGTTAAAACTCTATCTCCACTGGACCAGAAAGATTTAACTGGGCACAAAAGCTGAGTTCAATTGAGTATCAGCTTTACTATACTTCTGTCATTACCGTAACAGATTTTTCACAAATTTAGGAGCCTAATACACCATCTATTTGCTGTATCTGTTTCCCTGGGCCATGTCTGGCACAGTATGGCTCAGCTGTTTCTCAGCAGGGAGTCATAAAGCTTAAGTCAAGGTTTTGGCCTGAAAGCTGTAGGGATGAATCCAATTCCAAATTACTCCAGGTTAATGGCAAATTTCTGTCCCTGAAACTCTGGGGCTAAGGTCCCCTACCTTTGCCAGCTGCCAGCCAGAGAGCCATTCTTAGCTCATAGGATTCCCGAGGAGCTTATAGATTTTCATCCAAGCTACCAACACTGGGTTAAGTCCCTCACAGACTGAAGGCTCTCAGACACCGTTGTTCTGCTCACCCCTCTTAAGAGTTGGTAGAAATGCTTTTTAAGGGCTCATGGGTTACACGGGCTTCCTACACACAGCCCAAAGGCATATGTTTCTACAGAAAGCTGATCAGTAATTTTACTTCCATCTTCATATTCCCTTCTACATTATTGGGTTAGGATTTGGTTGAATAATGAAGGGCCTAGGAATTCAGGTATAATTTTTTTTATTAGGTATTTTCTTTATTTACAGGACGAACAACAATTGCTAACTAGTACCCTCAGAGCTCCCAGGGACCCAACCACCAATCAAGGACTATACAGGGTGGGATTGAATGTACTGGAAGCAGGTATATAGTAGAGGATTGCAAATTCGATCATCAACAGGTATAATTTTTCAACGTTTATAAGATACTAGCAATTCTAGCTATATGAAGGCAATTGTGAGAATGTATATGAAATCTTCTAAAATAATAACAATTTTTGTTAACACATATTTATTACGTGTTAATAATTATAGGTTCTCTCTGATACTTTCATACAGGCCTACATCATGTATCACCCATATCTACCTTCCCTGCCACACTTTTAAATCTTTATTAACTATCAATTCCACCTCTAATATGACATTTTTAGCTTCTACTTATCAAGAGCATGCAATGCTTGCCTTGCTGTGTCTGATTTATTCTACAATTTTCATACATTTTGCCGCAAAGGATGAATTGCATTCTTTCATATGACTCTTGTATTTGTATTTAAAATTGTCTTTATCCACTTTCCTTTTTACAGGCCTGTGTAACAGTGATTCATTACTTCAACTACTGTGAAAGGGAGCGTGCTATCTTTTCTGAGTAATACTTAAATCCTACAGTAGTTATATCTTTAGTGTTTTGAGCATTCTCCGTAGCTCCTATACTTGTTTACATTTTCGCCAAACCATAAGCAGAGAGGAGTTTCTTTATCTCTATGCTGTTACGATTCCCCAATTTTCCTTATTGCCAATTATCAAACAATTAATTTTTAGAAGAAAAACAGTTTTATATTCTTTTGCAATATGAGGGAGGCAGAAGTATCAAAGCACCAAACAACTTAATAATGTATGCTCATCCGCACCATTCACCATATCCTGACTAATTTGGCCATACTCTGGTTTGTTTAAGTAATGATTCAACATGTAGCTGAAGAAAGCAACACCAGCAATGAAGGGGCGTTCTTCTTTCTCCACAACCTCTCCAGCATCTGCTGTCACCTGAGTTTTTTATCCTAGCCAATCTGACTGGTGTGAGGTGGAATCTCAGGATTGTTTTGATTTGCATTTCCCTGATGACTAAGGATGTTGAACATTTCTTTAGGTGCTTCTCAGCCATTCGGTATTCATCAGTTGAGAATTCTTTGTTTAGCTCTGTACCCCATTTTTAATAGGGTTATTTGGTTCTCTGGAGTCTAACTTCTTGAGTTCTTTGTATACATTGGATATTAGCCCTCTATCAGATATAGGATTGGTAAAGATCTTTTCCCAATTTGTTGGTTGCTGTTTTGTCCTATTGACAGTGTCTTTTGCCTTACAGAAGCTTTGCAACTTTATGAGGTCCCATTTGTCAATTCTTGATCTTAGAGCATAAGCTATTACCCTCAGAGCTCCCAGGGACTCAACCACCAACCAAGGACTATACATGGTGGGACTGATTGTTCTAGCAGCATGTGTGTAGTAGAGGATTGCAAAGTCAGTCATCAATGGCAGGAGAGGCCCTTGGCCCTGTGAAGATTCTATGCCCCAGTGTAGGGGAATGCCAGGGCCAATAAGTGGGGTGTCAAGCATGGAGAGGGGGGAGGCAACAGTGGTTCATTCTTGTTTTTTGTTTGTTTGTTTTTTGGAGGGGAAACTGGGAAAGGAGAAATCATATGACATGTAAATAAAGAAAATATCTAATAAAAAAAAGAAAGCAACACATCTCAACATATGATTTGGCAGATCTTAAAAGATAAAAACAGTTTTCAAACATAAAATAGTTTAAAATAGTTGCTCACTGGAATCAAATTGAACAGCCAGACATATATCCACACATCTATGGACAACTGATTTTTGAAAAAGAAGCTAGAAATACACACTGAGGAAAAATACAGAACATCCAATAAATGGTTCTGGTCAAAGTGGATAGCTACTTGTAGAAGAATGCGAACATATCTATTTTCATCATCCTGTACAAACTCAACTCCAAATGGATTAAGGACCTCAGTGTTAGTCCAGTTATATTGGATTTGATAGAAAAAGATAGTGTGGGATAGCCTTGAATTCAGTGACACAAGGAAAGACATCCTGAACAGAATGTGGTTAGCACAGACACTAAGAGTAACAATTAGTACATGAGATCTTATGAAAAATGTCATCTGTATGGCAAAGGACAGCAACTTTCATAAAAAGTGGCAGAGTATAGAATGGGAAAAGAATTTTGTCAATCACACATCCGGTAGAGGACTAATAGCTAAAATAAATAAATAAAAAACCCCAAACCTAGCAACTTGTGCATCAAGAAAACAAATAACTCAATTTAAAAATGGGGTACAGATCTAAATAAGGAGTTTCCAAGAAAGGGAACAAAAATGGCTGAGAAACATTAGCAGAAATGTTCAATGTTCTTAGTTATCAGGGAATTGCAAATCTAACTATGCTAAGATTTCACCTTACACCTGTCAGACTGTCTAAGATCAATAAAACAAATGACAGCTAATACTGGAAAAGATGTGGAGTAAGAGGATTCTATTACTGGTAGAATCACAAATGTTTACAGTCAGTATGCAAATAAGTTTTAAGGTTCTTTATGAATCTGGAAATTATTCCACCTTAAGATTCGTCTATACTCCTCTTTGACATATACCTAAGGATCGTCCATCGTACTACAGAGACACTTGCTCAGTCATGTTCATTGCTGCTATGTATAATAGACCGAAATTGAAAACAGCCTAGATAATCCTCAATGGATGAATGCATAAGGAAAATATGCTTAATTTACATAGAGGAATATTGTTGAGTTATTAAAAAGTAAAATCATGAAGGTTACTGGTAAATGGAAAGGGGTAGAAAAGAATCATCCTGAGTGAGGTCACACACATTTGAAAGGCAAATATGGTATATATTTGCTTATATGTGGGGGTTAGCTGTTAAGTGTTAGATAAGCAGGATATAATCTATATTACCACAGAGATTAGGTATACAGTAAGGGACTAGTGTGTGGGTGTCTCCGTGGGAAGGCGAAATAGACTAGGTAGTTATGGATAGATGAGGAGGGGTGATGCTGAAATATCAAACAGGGAGAAAGAGAGAAAAAGTAGGTTGGGAAGGGAACGCAGACAATGATAGATAGTTAAAACTAAAGACCACTTGAGGGCATATATGCAAACCTACTGCAGTGGAAGTTTTATATGAAAGAAATTTAAATGAAATCACCAAATTGAGGGAGGCAAGGCCTCAACTAGGCATCTTTTATCACCAAATGAAACCTCCAGTGCCAGGAGAAGGTTATATCTAATCAAGATTTGGCTAACGAGATCCCATAGAAACATCAAACAACCCATGTATTTCCAAGGCCTATTAATTATTCTCCCCAAACTGATAGTAAAGCCCTATTTCTATAGATAAAAATCTATATAACTCACTGAACATGAAGAAGTCAAGTTCACGCCTCCTTTGAACCTTCACACATTCTGACTAGTTCTCAAAGAACTGGAGGGTACTCTGCACACTTCTAAAGAAAAATGATAAACCCCAACTCAGCCACAAACCATGCAGCCTACAATGGTGACATGCCTACAAGATATACTTACGTGACAGCAGCACAAATATGGCAGGAGTGACTAGACACTTTCTTACAGGAATAAAGCCCACTACATGAACAAGATGCCTGATACTTCCCAGGTGGCCAAGAACCTTAGACTAGATTGGTCATAGACCTGAGGAAAACTACATGCTACTGTTCTACAAAAAAGAAATAACAATAAACTGACTGCTAATGACATTTTCCTATAATCACAAATTAGTGTTTTCCTCAGCCATCACCAGGGAAGCCTCTTCTTGCAATAGATAGCAACAAATATGGAAACAGACAACTGAACATGGTACAGAGAGTGAGAAGGCTTAGAATCCTCAGTTCCTTACCATCAAGGTTCAGGGAAAATCACAGAAGATGGGAGGATTCCAAGAGCCAATGGAGGTGGACGATACCAAGGAAACAAGACCTTGTAAGTACAGCAGGCCTGATGCACATATGAACTACCAGAGACTGCGACAACATGCACATGGCCTGCACTGATGGTGTCTGAACACTGATAGAGTATAAAGATAGGCACAAGTGTCCACCCCTAACTCAGAATTCCAATTGATAACTGCTGACAAAGAAAAATTTTGTTTTCTCCAGAGGACACTTAAAGGCTTGCCCATGCCCAGTAATATATGAGCAACATAAAATAAAATGAATTTAAATATACTTTTGGAAATGTTTTATGCTTTGTAATACTTTGTAAGGGCATCTTTTTAAAACACACAGTCTATTTTATCAGTTTGGTGCATGTTTGTTTCTCTAGGTCTCTATGTGTTTTTTCCATGTTTTCTTTAACATTTTTCTCTATTCTATTTTGTAGTTTTAAATTTATATTATTATTAATGACTAGTATTATATTTTAGATATCTCATTTCTAATTAAAGAAAAGATGTTGATTTTGGTTGGAGAGAAAGTTGGGAGGACATGGAAAGAGTTGGGAGAGGGGAGACAATAATCAGAATATATTGTATGTAATAAAATCTATTTTCAATTTTTAAAAATTAAAAGATGGAGTACTGTTAAAGTTTAAATACAAAATGTGTGTTAGATCAGTCATTCCTAGCTAGTGCCAGTACTCTGAGAGGTTCTGAAATCCTTAGGTACTTGGAGGAAGTGGTGTGTGCTCTAGACTTCCTACTCCTTTCCTGCTCCCTCTGCTTCTCCCTGCTTTCTGTCTTCCATGAACTGAGCAGCCTTCTCCTTCCACACCCTTCCATTGCCAGGTTTTGCTTCGCCATCAACCTAAATCAATAGACCCAATGACTAAAGACTGAAATCTCGGAAACCACGAGTCTTAGGAAGGAAACTTCCTCTTTGTCTCAGTTCCTTTTCTTACTGCAACAGCCAGCCATGGCCCAGCAGACTGTGTTTTCAGAGGGTTAGAGTCCATGATGACAGAGCAAAAGCAGGACAGCAGGAAAAGCTGAGAATTTAAATCTTGATCTGCAAGAAGGATACAGAGAGCATACTAAGAATTGCCAGTCTTTTAAAACATCACAGCACATCCCCAGTGGCACAGCTCCTTCAGTAAGACCCTACCTTTTAGTTCCTTTCAAGCAGACTCACCAACTAAAGATCAAGCAGTCAAATATATGGCCTTATAGGGGCTCCTGTCATTAAACCTATCACACATCTTTAAATAATTTCTAAAAAAAACCAGGAAGCAATTATTATTGGGAAAGGAAAAAATACTAGGGAATGGCAGATAAGAAAGCATAGGTGATATGAAAGAGAGAGTTATCAGTGGAGTTTAAGTGTGAAAGGGGTATAGGAAGGTAGAAAAGAAGAGGAATGTTTAATCCTACAGATATTTTCAAAAGTGAAAGGAAACCTACTGTTTTATAAACTACACACACACATACACACACACACACACACACACACACAGACACACACACAAACACACACATTTTCTAGTTCCACCCATTTCTTATAACATCCAAGTGTTATAATTTCTTATTTCTTTACATCTGAATGGTATTTCATTGTGTATATGTACTTTTAAAAAAAATTACTCAGCCACCAGTTGTAACATCCTCTAAATTTATAATGAGTTTGCAGTTATACATGAGGACAGCTATATCATGTTAGGCATACTTATAAGCTAGGTAATGTTTTCACTTGAAACTTAACCATGACATAAGGAGATATGCTATGGCGGCTAGTCCTAGTTGTCAACTTGACTACACCTGGATTTCTAGTCCAAGCAGCTAGATATACTTGTGAGGGATTTTTCTTAATTAAAACATTTGAAATGGAAAGGCCTACTTTTAATCTCAACATTTTTGGGTGATAAGATACACCTTTAATTCAGAACTATTGAGGTGAGAAGATTCACTTTTAATTTGGGCCACACTTTCTTCTGGCTGCCTATGTAAATAACAAAAAGAAAGGAAGCTTACTCTTTTCGTTTGCTCTTACTCTGCTGGCCACTTTATACCTTCACTGACTTTAGAACCTACTTTTTGTGATTATGGCATATACTAAAGACCAGCTGAGACATCCAGCCATGTGGACTGAATAACTACTAGATTCTTGAACATTCCACTGGTAGACAGCCATTCCTGGAGTAGCTGGATCACAGCCGTAAGCCATTGCAATCCTGTATGTCTGTGTGTGCGCATGCACACGCGTACATGTGTTATTATATCAGTTCTGTTTCTCTAGAGTAACCTGAATAATACACCACTTGCAAAATATTTATGTTCTTTCTGTGTTCTAGATATTTTGAAGAGAATAGCAGTGACTAAGACTGAGCAAGTATATGGGCAGAATAGAACGTCAGCCCTTTGAACTCACATGGAAAGGAGTGATAAACCCTAGATTGTACTGCAGATTTTTTTTTAGATGTCCACACTGAATGTTCCTGTCCCCCAGTTGGTGTCAATTGGTAAATAAAGTTGCCAGTGGCCAATGGCTGGGCAGAGAGACAGAGGCAAGACTTTAAGTTTAGAGGGCAAGGGGACTGAGAGAAGGAGGGGTTAGAACAGTCATGCCAGGAAAGCAGAAAGATCATGCTTGAGAAGTACAGGACAGAGCTGGGGAAGAGCAGCCTCAGGGGCCCCCCATTGGGTCTAGGGCAAGAAAGATAGAATATAGATTTTAGTAAGTAATTATTCAGAAATATTGGAGAGAGAGTGTGTTAGTCACATGGATGTTTGGAAGTGGCCCATCCATTGAGCTGATTAAGGCATATTAAATGTAAGTGCGTGTGTGTGTGTGTGTGTGTGTGTGTGTGTGTGTGTGTGTGTGTGTGTTTCATTCAGGAATCCAGAACATTGGGGCAGGTAGTGAGGAACTCATGCTGTCTCTGCTGGGCAATTTGAGTAACATTAATCACCTACAGTAACATATTAGTTATTTTAATTTCTTCTATTGAGAACCCATTCAGATCCATAGTCCACTTTTTAATAGTTAAACTTCTTTTACTTTTTTTGAGTTCTTTGAATATTTTCATCTATCATCTAAGAAGCTTGTCTTTGCAACAATTGAGATCTTTACAAAATACCATAACTAATCTAAATACAAAGAGCACCTGATTGTGGGGTTAACTACAACTCAAATCCTGCATATAAGGCTCAAGGAACATTGAAGAGTATGTGGCAGTAAGATTGTAAGAGCCAGAGAGTCAGGAAATCTATGCAGTTTTATTTACTAGAAATTATAGGGAAGATACACTCGTGAAACTTTAACACATTGGCTGCCTAAACAGAACCTTCAAACCAATGGGTATGCTATTGTGGAAGGGGAAATTCATAGAGTACTACCTGTATACAAATAACCACAGGAAAGTAGAGAGTAAAGACTGATAAGAAAGAATGAGAGAGAGAAAGTTAGTCATCCCTAGGGATGAGACACTTAATTGGTTATCCAATATGAAATGGTTAGCTCTGAAATTATATACATACAAGAAACACTAACTAAACAGACTCTTCAGATTGTATTTATAGAACTATGCATTTGTACGTATACTTCACAACAATGAAAGAAAGCAAGGTCAAGAATTTGAGAGGGCGCAAAGGGGGGTACTTGATAGGGATTGTGGGGAGCAGTGAGGTGAAAACAAATGATGTAATTTATTTTAATTAAAAAATAAAAGCATGTTTAATGATAAACACCAATACAAAGAATTTATATGGAGTTATTGTACATGGGATGGTGGCTGTCATGGTGCTATAATATCTTTTCAATATACCATAGGTTACCAAAGGAAATGTTCTGTGTCATTTATTGGATACTTCTTGAACTGGTGGGGGACAGTTTCCAAAAGATTCCCCAAGCAACTCAGGCCATTACCACTTACTTTAGTTGCTGAATAGAATTTAAGAGTGAAACATTAATGCTGAAAGATACCACACATATTGATCATAAGACAAAGAAAAATTAAGCTGCTACTTACCAGAAAATATCCTCTTTGCTAGGGCAATTTTATAGTACAGAAAGGTGCTATGGAGCCTGCTCATGGAGAAAACTCATCAGTAGATTTATACAGATGTAACTCAATGAATGACAATAAAAATGAGCCTAACTCAATATGCCTATATGTGTGTAATAATGACATGAATGTTTTATGAGTAACCAATAGCTTTCTGATTAAATTTAAGGTTTCCAACATTAGTCTTAACTGTTAGCTTGAGAGAACCTAAAGTCATCTGTGGGAAAAGCTTCAATTAAGGACTTTTCTGAAGCTCATTGGCATATAGGTGTGTCTGTAGGGGACTGTTTTGACTGTTAATTAATACCAAAGGTACCCATTGTAGTGACATCATTCTCTGGTTCTGGGACCTATATTGTACAAGAGTATACTGGCTGGTTTTGTGTGTCAACTTGACACAACTTGGAGTTATCACAAAGAAAGGAGCTTCCCTTGAGAAATGCCCCTGTAAGATCCACTGTAAGGAGTTTTCTTAATTAGTGATAAATGTGGGAGAGCCCAGCCCATTGTGAGTAGTGTCATCCCTGGGCTGGTAGTCCTAGTTTCTATAAGAAAGCAACCTGAGCAAGCCAAGGGGAAGCAAGCCAGTAAGCAGCACCCTCTATGGTCTCTGCATCATATCATGCCTCCAAGTTCCTGACTTCCTTTGGTGATGAACAGCAATGTGGAAGTGTAAGCTGAATAAACCCTTTCCTCCCCCCCCCCACCCCTGCAAAAAAGTTTATGACTTGTACTGTATCTGGCCAAGAACTCATGGCTGGGCATATCATAGACCTAAAGCATGAGTCTATTGCTTTTACTTTGCTACATGGAAATTGAACAGAATGTTCTGTAAATAAGCATCTCTATAGCCACAGTTTGGAGTAGTTCTCAGTCTTCATCAATGAAACATCATAATACAGTGAAATTGGGTAAATGCAGAGACTCATAACTTATAAACATGCACAGAACAAGTTTCTACGGAATGCTCAACCATCATAAATAGGATATCTACATAAAAGTATCTACTCCTAAAGCTCAAGAACTATTACAGAAGAGGTAGAGGGAAGAGTATGAGAACCAGGACTTGGGGACAACTAGGGCAAGACCTTGTCTTCTGAAAACAGATAGAGCTTTTGCACTTTTCAACACATGGCAGCTATAGATATCTACACGACTGACTTTAAGATTAAACTAGTTAATAGTGCATCATAGATAAGGAAAGATAGATAACCCCCCAGTCATAACTGAGGAGATAATGAGAGTTGATGGCTGCTGGAGGAAGAAGAATCAGTTTTCTTTGGAAATATGATCCCTGATAGGTTTAACATGCTCCAACTGGTTAGCCCCACACTAATCTGTATATAGATCCTCCTAGATAGGTACAGTGAGACACATGCACACACACACATGCATACACATGTGAGAGAGAGAGAGAAAGAGAGAGAGAGAGAGAGAGAGAGAGAGAGAGAGAGAGAGAGAGAGGTAGACAACATGAAGTTGGAAGGAGGATATGGGGAGGCTACAGGAGGAGGTAAACAAGGAGAGTGAGGTGGTGAATGAAATTGAAACCTATTGTGGTATGTGTAAAATTCTCAAAGAAAAATTAAAAATATTAAATAAAATAGTTTCTCCCTATTATATTAAATAAAATAGCATTTAGTTACACTGACAAAATTAATATAAATGCTATTTGTATAAAACATAAATTCTGTAAACAGAATAGTGTTTCAAAATAGGAAATTGAAAAAAAAGGAGAGAGTTTGAAGGGCTAGTCTGTTTGTCATTGGGAGATATATAGTTACCCTTCCGTATGCTTTGAGAGTCCAGTAAGATATGGTCTGTGTGTTACACCTAGTGATTCACCACTGAAGCAATCTCTTGAAGGTTTACATGACTGCATCATTTCCTGATGATCTGTTTCAGTAGTTGGGGAGCATTTCATTTTTCTTCTAGGTATGACCCTGGGTGTAGAATGGCAATTTTTCTTAGAGGCTTTGGTGTGGTAACTGCTCATGTTCTCTCTGCATATTCAGGTTGTCATCTAGTTTCTCTTAGTTGTCATTCAGCTGATTGGTCTCTTACTGTCTTGGCTACTGCTCTGGTCTCTTACTGTCTTGGCTACTGTTCTGGTCTCTTACTGTCTTGGCTACTGCTCTCCTGGTGCTGCAGTAATCTCTGACACTGTCTCTGCTTCCTAACACATGTATCTTTTGTTGTTTTTATTCTTGTCGCTAGCTATACCCATCTTTATCTGTTTTTCCCATTTCAAAAAGTTTTTATTTTACCCAAACTTCTTCATTGTCTCCACATCTCACCCACACAATTTCATATTCTGTTACTGAAAGTCACCTTCCTGCTCTCACTGATCTCCTTAAGGATCTCATGTAAGGTTTCATTCTGTCTCCCTGGGATGTGCTGTTACATTTTAGATTCTCCTGTCTCCCTTAAATGTCACAAGTTCTTTAGGTTCTCCTTTCCTATCTTTTAAAATCAGCAAGTCTTTCAAGCTGGAAGTTATACATTTTTAGTTATTTACTGTTCATGTCTATGGTGGTCAGTAACAAATTGCTATCTCTCACCAAGCTCCCCTCCTCCAGCTCTTAGCCACTTATGCTATCTTCTACTAGGTACCCCTCATTTCACATCTTGGGTTCACAGATGCAGAGAGGTGGATGCACAAGACAGTCATTAATTAACAACACTATAAATGTAAGAAAATAGGAAAAATGTGTCAGAGAAATGCTTCACTTTGGGCAAGTTGGCAAAGTCTCAGGCAACGTGTTACTCAGGCACTATACATGTGAGGAGTCCTGAGACATTTTACTACCCAGCAGCTACAGTCTACCTAGAGGTGTGGTTCTTGTTCTTTATAGCTAAGCAGGCTCTGAAGAATAGTGGTTCCATGCTGCCTCTGATGGCACACCCTTTGTTTCTGAGCAGCCATTCCTTCCCCACATCAGAGGTTATCCTGAATGCGCCTTCATTTACAAATATTCATTTCCATGATCCTGGTGTCACCCAAGGTTTTCATTGCTTTGGGGCTAGAATTCATTTAACTGCCTCTAACTTAATTCAATTAACATTTATTGGAATCCTATTAAATGACTCTTTCTATTAAATACACATTGGGATTCATCACTTGAAATAAAACTCACATTTTAAATAAATAAATCACATGTAATGACTTGGGAGGTCAAAATATTTCCCCCCTGGCCTCATATTCTGAGTATAAACCGAAGTCTCTGCATTGCAAGTTAGTTTTTCTCTACTCTAACTCTGGCAGAGGTTAGAGAAACAACCACTTTGGACAGTTCTATCTAACAGGTCTTTGAGGTAGGGAGGATGGAGTGTATGACCCCAGTGATTAGATGTGGAGGTGACTGTAGGAGCAGAACCTATTAATAGTGTGTTTGAGTAGAAGCTGTAAAACAACATCCTTTAATTGGTTTCATCAGCAATAAAATTGACATTTTGAAATTAATTAGCTTCTTTCTTAAGCTTTAGTTCTCAAATAATTTAAATGTGAGGCGAAGAAAAAACATTATACTTTGACATTCTCTAATTCTGCAATCTAATATCTGAGGTGGAGAAAAATGCTATGGAGCATCCTGAGAAAACACTAGTAGGTGGTGACCTCTTTATAAAAGGTTATTAGGGGGTACCTCACTGCCCACATGACTCTTTTAGTAGAAACACTTAATGTGAACCAGATTTATTGACTGAGGAAAATTTATGTGGCTTTACCTATTGGTCTTTTTTCTTCCCTCCCCACCTCCATTATTCAGTGGTTTATTTTTTCTTCTGGGTGTCTGCTTAGTTTTCAGCCTGTTCTTCTCTTTCATATTTACACCCACACAGATATTATCAAGTTTAGTTGATATTACTGAAGATCGGAGGATCACCTCATACAGCATCTGAAGAGCTGTTATCCATTCTTTTCAGTGTTCCTCTGTTTTAACAGTCAACTTGACACAGCCTTGAATCTCTTCAGAAGAGTATCCCAGTGAGGTATTGTCCACATCAGAATGGCTTGTGGACATTTCTGTGAGGGATTTTCTTGACTACATTCTTTAATGTGAGAATCCCACCCTCAGTGCCCACAGCTCCTTCTGGTAACAACCTAGATAAAAGGATATGGAAGGTCCGTCTCTCTGGGCTGGTGTCCTGAGCAGACCTTGGGAAAAAAGCTTTGTAGCCAGTCCCACAACACCCAGAGGAAGCTCCACTCCAAGGCACTCAGAAACTCTCAGGATCAGAGGTGAGGAGGACCCAACATCTGTCCCAACACTGGGAGTAACTGGGACCAGCAGGACGAGGCACACAGGAACTCCACCAGCAGAGTGGCTCCGGTCGCTTCCGGTCTCTCTGGGCTGATGTCCTGAGCAGACCTTGGGCACAAGCTCTGCAGCCAGTCCCACAACACCCAGAGGAAGCTGCTGCACTCCCAGGTGCTCTGACAAGCCCAGGGTCACAGGATCCCAGAATCAGAGGGTCACAGAGACTGACTCCAGTCAGAATTAGCAAGGGCAGGTAGTACTAGACATAACCAGATGGTGGGGGGCAAGCATAAGAAAATAAACAACACAAACCAAGGTTACTTGGCATCATCAGAACCCAATTCTCCCACCATAGCAAGTCCTGGACAGACCATCACACCAGAAACACAAGATTCAGATCTAAAATCACTTATCATGGTGATGATATAGGACTTTAAGAAAGGCATAAATAGCACCCTCAAAGAAATACAGGAGAACACAGATAAACAGCTAGAAGCTCTTAAAGAGGAAACACAAAAATCCCTTAAAGAACTACAGGAAAACACAATCAAACAGGTGAAGGAAATGAGCAAAACCATCCAGAATCTAAAAATGGAAATAGAAACAATAAAGAAAACAGAAAGAGAGACAACCCTGGAGATACAAAACCTAGAAAAGAAATCAGGAGTCATAGATGCAAGCATCACCAACAGAATACAAGAGATAGAAGAGAGAATCTCAGGGGCAGAAGACACCATAGAAAACATTGAGAAAGAAAATGCAAAAAGCAAAAAGCTCCTAACCTAAAACACTCAGGAAATCTAGGACGCAATGAGAAGACCAAACCTAAAGATAATAGGTATAGAAGAGAATGAAGACTCCCAATGTAACGGGCCAGTAAATATCTTTAACAAAATTGTAGAAGAAAACTTCCCTAACCTAAAGAAAGAGATGCCCATGAACATACAAGAAGCCTACAGAACTCCAAATAGACTAGGACTAGAAAAGAAATTCCTCCCGTCACATAATAAAAACACAAATGCACTAAACAAGGAAAGAATTTTAAAAGCAGTAAGGGGAAAAAGACAAGTAACATGTAAAGGCAAGCCTATCAGAATTATGGCAGAGTTCTCACCAGAGACTATGAAAGCTAGAAGATCCTGGGCAGATGTCGTACAGACTCGAAGAGAACAGAAATGCCAGTCCAGGCTACTATACCCAGCAAAACTCTCAATTACCATAGTTGGAGAAAACAAGATATTCTATGACAAAACAAAATTTACACAATATCTTTCCACAAATTCAGCCCTACAAAGGATAATAGATGGAAAACATCAACATAAGGAGCAAGGCTACACCCTAGAAGTAGCAAGAAACTAATCTTTCAACAAATCTACACAAATCTAATTCCACCTCTTACAACAAAAACAACAGGAAGTGTCAATTACCTTTTCTTAATATCCTAATATGAAAATTAGTATTACCAACATATCCTAAGTGATTGAAATCCAAAAATATGAGGAATTAGAAATTTGTTGATTGTCATCCAATAGTCTTTCTAGTTTGGTGATTGGAGAAATAAGTCCAATATTGTACAATCTATATATACTTTCAGCTTGTTTGTGACAGTGTCTTGCTGTGTACAACATAAGGGTCTTGAAATTTTGCTTCTCCTATCTCAACCTCTCTATTACTAGTACTGTTTATTTCATGTTTTTACACTATACTATGGTTTTCAAAACAGCTTATATACTTCAAAAGTATTTATATACCCAAGGGAGACATAGACAATTAACTTGGGAGGTGGCTTGTAGGAAAGAGAACAATAAAGAGTGAGACTGAATGCTTTGCTTGACATTTGTAGCTCTTGTATCAAGTTTGAAGAAGAGGACTTTACAAGTTACTCTTTATCTGAGATGAATGCTTTTCCAAATTATCACAGCCAATGAACCGAATTCTTACCCATACCTAATGTCTGTGCCACCCTCCAAGCAAAACCATTGTTCATTGAAACAGTGAGTAAATGACTTTATGGATAGACTATCTTAATATACACACCATTTCTTAAATGAATGTAACCTGTTCTCTGTGGCCTGAGAATAAAGTCACTCACTCAAATCAGATAGTTTTGACCATAACAGGAAGTCTGTATCCAAGAATCGTGCCTACAATTCCTTCCTTGGCACAGCAGAACTGTCAACTCTCAGATTAGCTATGATGGAGGTAAAATCCTTTGGTGATTTGAGGGTCATTGAAGTACAGCCTTATTACAATGAAATCCAATGTCTAAAAATTGTTCTTATTTTGGGCTTGTACCACAGAAGGAGCCAAGATCTTAAACTCTACTAAATACAAAACAAACAAAAAGACTTTATAAATTTATGTTCATTTAAGAAAATACTAGTAGTGGTGTATTATTTTGAAATATACAGTTAATATGTTTGGAGTTATTTTAAATTTACACTGAGAAAAACGTATGTATTTGCAGTATTGCTGTAGACAAGCATCTACATAACACAGTTAAATTGATTGGTTTATATCAAACAACTTTTATAATACTCATTTTTATTGTTATAATATATTATAAATTTTAAGGAATATGACAAAAAAAGATATTGTAGGTATTAAAGAGGGGGTCTTTGGGAGGAGTTAGGGTACAAAAGAGAAACAAGAATGTGATTTAATTCTGTTTCCTTAAAATATGTTTTTAAATGTTAACAAATTCAGACAAATTGAAATCATGTAACTTTTCTCATCATAATGCAATAAAAGTTAAAAAAAATGATATGGAAGATTGTACATGCTTTTTGTTTGTTTGTTTGCTCGATTTTTGATTTTGCACTTGCTTGGCTTTCACTGTCACTGGGGAGTTTATTCACATTGCTGCTGTTGCTACTGATTCCTTCCCTGATATTGCAACCACCTTTCCATTGGTTCCCAATGTGGGCTGAACACCAGCAGCTTTACAGAAATCCTATAGGCTGTTAATACCATATGAGGACTACTGAGATGTTGTTTCAGGTTGTTGGCCTTGTTGGGTTACCTAGTCTGAGTCCATCATGTAAGATAAGCTAAATATTCTCTGTTACTCTATATTTATCCTATTTGTCTGTTCCTATTGAGAATGCTAATACAATTCAGAGGCTTTTCCCTTCACAAAGTGATGAACTTGTCCCTTGTCCACACTGACTGTTAAACTCTAAAAACTTCTCAAAAATTTCATGGGGGCATGGCTACTTTTTTATTTTCCTTGAATATCAAATGTCTGCTTCTTTTTTTTTTTCTCCTGAGAAAAGTTGTCTCTGGATAATTATACGTTCTGTTTTCTCCTTTAAAATTATTTCCCAAAGATGATTATCTTAAATCAAAACTTGTGAGTCTCATAGGACAGAAGAGTGAATTCTGAGACTTTCATGCCCTACTTATGTAAGAAACTATTCTGACAGAGCCTTTCTAGAATACCTAAGTTCCAAGGCTATCTCAAGGCAAACCATAATGTTTAATTTAGATGTATGTTCCACTCTTCTACCTTTTATGGCATTACAAGGACTCTCTGTGATATCCAATTATACTATGGTTTCTTAGATAAACCTGCAAGATCAGCTAGTTGATGAACTACTAGCTCACTCATCTAGCCATAAATTCAACCCTTTATGCCATAATAGACAGAGGCCCAGAATTTGAACCAAAACCTCTTATACTCTTGAACTATAGAAAGATGTATTTCTTTCTGAGCAGAGTAACAATGGTCTAAAAGATAGGCAGAAACTACAGTTCAAATCTTCTGACATGTGTGGTGTACCCAAAAATCAATGCTATTGACATGCTCGTGATATTTGAAGATCAGATGAGGACACATGCCTGAGTATGGCCATCTTGTGTATCTGGATAGTTTTTAATTAAGAGTGGCATATATTTTGTCTTACACTTCCATTTAACCATCATGATTTTTTTTTCCATCATGATTTTTTAAGCTGTCATACTTTATTAAAAATAGGTTCAGAATTTACTATGTTTGAATTTCATTTGTATAAGAGCTATCTTTACATTTTGCTCCTCCATACTGAGTGAGGGTACTTCTGGATGTAGGTTTTGTTCTTACATTTTTATACGTGTCGTAATTATAATGACTTCAGACTGGAGGAGGTAAAAGAGAATCAGTCTGTGGAGAGACTTATTTATATGGAAGCTATCAGACAAGGATTAGAGAACTGACTGTTTCACCCAGTTTTATAAAGCCCTGCTTTAAAAAGAAGTAGGCCTAAATATCTCAGTTTATATAAATTCTGTTTTCTCTGAGTCAAAACTAGATATTTCAGGAAAAAGAAAAAGTTGCTCTATGTCCCCTAAATGTCACCTGTCTTCAGTTTCCTTCACAAAAGGCCTTGCCCTTTGTGAGCATGAGAGATTAATATTGCCCTTGGGAAATTAAGTCTGGGAATAGTTTTGTGCATGTTGATCTCAGCTTACAGGTACCCTGCCACAGCCATCCTCTTAAAGTATCTGTGTGCTTAAAATTCACGCAGAAAACTGTCTTCCTTACTCCCGCAAAAGAGCAGCACTTTGCTGGAGACATTCTAGCTACGCCCATGAGACCATTCAGACAATATAATAAATAAGGCCATGATGATGACCACAGCGAAATATCAATCTTTGTGTTTATCATAAAAATCTTCTTAAATTGTGACACTTTTCTGGACTCTATGACATAAAAGTAGTAATACCAAGTAAGGTTTGTTCTTATTTTTGAATCTGAAACTATTACTGAAAATAGAACAATTGGCTTAAACCATCTCTCTGTCTTTGCTAAATTATTGCAAGAGAAATTTTATGCCAATTAAAGTTTATGAACATGCACACTGCCTACTAATGCACATCTACTTACACACATCGACATTCATATTAGGGAACCATGAAGTAAATAAATTTATTAGTAGCTAAGCCTTTTAGCTTGTTTCAACTAATTTTGGGAAACATCTCTTGATATTCTCGATCTGTCAGCAGCTGATTGAATCAATGCCTTGAGGTTTTGTAATTATGCAGGTATGCTGGTACTATGCTGACAGAGTTCTGAGAAGCAAAGCTATTGTCTTCAACACAAACAGATCCCCAGGGAGAGTTACATGCACACACCTACATTATAAATCAAATTTGACTCATACTTCCCTTTGAAGCTAGAGAAAAGGATTTATAAGCTGTGATAGGCATTTTCTCTTCTTGGAATGAGATTCCTTTTCCACATTTGAGAATGAGTATAATATGTCTTCATAGCATCTAAATCCATTCTGGCTCATGTCAGATTGTATGATATTGTTCATTAGTTTTTAATGTCAGTTAAGAGGCATTGTCTGCAGCTAGCAAACAAGGCATTCTTCTTTCTTCTATGACTTACCTGAAAGTTAATTCGGTGTTACTTTTTCAAAATTTATGAGTGGAAACTTATAAAGAAAAATATTAAATGATAAAGCCTTTGTCAGAATTAAACAAACACAAGTCTCTTTGGACCCAAGGTGCTCAGTTTTTTAGATATGAGAAACATTATCAGTAAGTGGGAATGAAAACACCAGATGCCCTTTAAGACAAACATCTTATGGTGCTGCATAATATAGGATAGTGGAAAGTGCAGAGGAGGATTAGAGGAAGTCCTGCTGCTCGGGGGGGGGGGGGGGGGGGAATTGCCAAGTACTTTGACAGTTAGTGCTCCTCATATTTGCCTAACTGTTATTTGTGTATCCCATTCTTTACCTTGAAATTTGGTTTTGGTACTATGCTCATTCTTTATTAGGCTTTTGGAGGGAGGTCAGGGATAGTATTTTTTTTTTTTTTCAAATTCCCTTCACATTGCTTGGCATACAAATTATTGCAAAAAAAAAAAAAAAAACACTTACGATTCTTGACTAATTGATCTTTCTTTAGTCGAAGTGATACTTGCCCTCTTCAGTGAGTTAATTGAAATCTACTTGACAGTAAATATACTCCAAAGTTGAGACTATTTCATAAGAACATTAATACGCTTGAAGGTGAAAGATGACTTTAAAGAGTTTATCGTACAAGAGCTACTTGTTTTGTTCAAGCTGAATCAACTTCAGTTTGTTACAGTCTTAATGTCTAGAATGTTAGAAAGAGAATTGATCTTAGAAACAGGAAGCATCAGTCAGTCTTTTTTATTTATTTATTTATTTATTTATTTATTTATTTATTTATTTATTTTGGTTCTTCGAGACAGGGTTTTTCTGTATAGCCCTGGCTGTCCTGGAACTCACTCAGTAGACCAGGCTGGCCTCAAACACAGAAATCCGCCTGCCTCTGCCTCCCAAGTGCTGGGATTAAAGGCATGCACAACCACTGCTGGCTGGAAGCAACAGTCTTACACATAAATGGCCATGAGATAGTCATGAAAGTCAAGAAAGAAAAGCTCATGACGTCCAGGGTGGGTCATCCATCTTGGGAGGTTGAGTCAGCCTCTCACAGTGAGCTGGGAATGTTGGATGGTACCGATGAGTGATGTGATTGTACTCTTGCATGAGAGGCTGGTAAGGAATCTATTGTTCATTTTTTCCTTCTTATCCACCCTAGAAAATATCCCATAAGAACCTCTGATGAAGAAGTGATCAGGATACATGAAATACAATAAAAACTCCTGTGATTAGTGGCTAGCAAAGTAATATCACTGAACTTTGTCTTGGTTCATCAATGTATTTAAAATGTCAGCAAGGGTGACATTTTAAAGCAGAATTTAAGCCAAGTGAACGCTCCAATATATTGCTACCAAGGGATGGAATAGGGCCTGAATACCATGACCTATATTTGTATAGAATTTTTGCAGTGTTGGCAAACTGTAAATTTTATTTTATGGTAAACTACCATGAAATTCTGTAGGAAGAAAAGTTTCATTTTCTCCTATACAGTAAAACTAAGCCTTTAATGCCACACTTCCAAATTCTGTGAGCTCTTGCCTTCTCTTGCTGTTTAAATATTTATACTTAATGTTTCTAAGGTAAATTAAACATCAATACACTCCAAAGTTGAGACTATTTCATAAGAACATTAATACACTTGAAGGTGAAAGATGAATTTAAAGATGTTTTAGTAGGAGAGCTACTTATTGTTTTGTCCAAGCTGAATCAATTTCAGTTTGTTACAGTCTTAATGTCGAGAATGTAAGAAAGAGAATTCATCTCAGAAACAGGAAGCAACAGTCTTACACCTATTGCCTGCTTTTAGTACTTTATATCAATTCTACTCACTTTTAAGACTATAATGGCTGTATTTTCCACAGTATCTCCCTTTTTTGTGGCTTTTACAGACAGAAAAGCATCACAATGTGACTTCCTTCTATTTGTGAAATTCCTCAAATACAACATTATTTACAATTTTTTTTCTGAATCTGAATTTTTAAGATTATAGGATAATGTAGGGTCCATTCTTACAGAAGTATAATCACACTACCGAAGAGAAGAAAAGAATAATGGGTTATATTTTGACAAAATATCCTAACATTAAAGTAAGAGATCTAAATCCAGACAAGTGAAATTCCTTGCCTATCTTTAATATATTGGTTGTCATCAGTGTTTATTGACCTAGCATAAAGATAAGGTTTTTGTCTTTAGGTAACTCAGAATACTAAATATAAATAAAATTTTTGTTTTTATAGATTCAAATGTAGATATGATTCACTGTCTTATGGAGGCAAAAAAAATGGTGACACAGAAAGATAAAAACTAAGAAAATTATAACATGTATGCATTTTTGTATTATATCAAAAATATCTAAAGAATCTAACTTTATAAAGAGGGGGGCTTATTTACCTAAGAGTTTTGTAAAGTCTTTTATGTAGACTTGTGTGGTCTCATTTTTGCTAAGGATTGCATACATGGTGAGTGGTAATTGAAGCTTATGAAATGACAGGAAAAGAGAACTAGAAAGCTGGATAGGACGAAACTTGGGCGTTTATAATGACCCTAGTAGTGAACCCCAGGTAATATCCTTTCTAGAGCATTCCTCTGATCCTCTGGACCATTTCTAGGACCCACTATTCAAAAGTCACCATCTTCAACAGTGCCACCTTGGCGGTCAAACTCTTAATTACTGTGAGCTTGTCAGGGTCTTTGAAGCAAGCAACACACAAATCATAGCAAGTCATTTTAAAGTCTTTAAAAATATTTATAACTTTAGTAAAGGTGAACTTTTAAAATTTTGAATAAAGAAATTCTAAGCATTAAGAAGGTTATGTGATTTTATAGTGGGAAAATCCATATGAGTCTTATGCAGATTATTCAGAGCTGTTCAATTCAAGATAGTAAAGTTCATTGATAAATAAAAGTAACTTGAAGATTAACCAAAATATAAAAAACCAATCACCTCTGTTGATTTTCTTCTTGGATTAATTTTAGATTTCTGGTATCTGAGATAATGACATGGTAATGACAGTATAAGTATACTTACTTAAATAGAACATAAGTAAACAATGGATATATAACTATATTCAAATTGTCTTTGTTTAGACAACTAAACAAAATTTATGTTTCATCAACTTATAAGCAAACTATCAGAGCTTGAAATTCCTTGGGTAATTTTATATATTGAGATTTTTATTTCCTCTAAAGATTTATTAACACAATGAAAAAGTTTTATATTTAGTCATAATTGTTCTGTCAATATATATTCTGATATATATAGTCTAAAATATTTATCTACTATATATAATGTTTTGTAAATACTTAGAAAAGGATAATATATGCATTATTTTTTCCTTAGTTATATTGATAATTGACATAACCAGGAAATATCTATATGCTAATACTTAGGGAGGTTTAGAGAGGCTAACTTTCATGAGAACTCTGCAAATATGTCAGAATTTCTTGTACAGTGAAACAACAGTCAAGGATTAACATATTCACATCTCACAGTCATGAACTTGTCTCTAAACATGTCCTAGCTTAGATTATTAATCCTGAGGCACGCAGGGGCCTATCTTCTGGGCAAACATGTTGATTTTTGTCTCTTGTTTCTTAACTTCTTTATGCAAGCTGTATACAATTGTTCAATGGTTCTTTTTATAGGTATATAGTCACTGAAAACAATATTGACTTTAACAAAGACTGTTTATTTAGTGTATGGCATATACATGAACCATATTTACTCTCCCATTTTCCCTCTCCTCAGTCAATATCCCATCCCTCTTAAACGCCACTACTGTTTCCCTCCTTCCCCTACACCTCTTTCTACTTTTCATATATTTTTATGCAAATTATGTACATATGTATTGTATTATATCTCTACAAAAAATTCTAGGATCCACAAATTCACAGCACTATGTAGTAGTTGTCATTTTTTGTCTGACTTATTTTAACTAGCATGATTATCAGTTGCATCCAATTTTCTAGTAAAGAACATAATTTCATTCATTATGGCTGAATACATCACACACACACACACACACACACACACACACACACACATATTCCACAATTTATTTTTCCATTATTCAATTGTTGACCATCTAGTCTGATTTTATAAATTTCTATGTAAATAATGCTATAGTAAATAAGGATTACAGAAGATTCAGTGGTATGCTAGTTTCGGTTATTTTTATCATATGCCCTGCAGTGATATATCTGGACCACATGAATGTTCTACTTTTAATATTTTTAAGAATCTTCATATGGATGCCCATAGGAGCTGGAACAATTTGCATTCCTATGAGTAGTGTACAAGGGTTTACTACATCCTTTTTCCATACATCCTTAGCTCTTCCAGAGTTTGTAGTTTACACAAAGGTCTTTAATGTGTTTGGAATTAGACATTTCAAAGAGTACAGTGGAGAGCTTGTAAGTTTGGTTGTTGAATGGGGAAGAATGCCAGTGTGTCTTGGGAAGGACTTGTAGAAGGCATCTATTTCCTGGAAGCGTTATAGCAGATTGCTTAAATGAGCTCTTTGGTTCTCAGAAAGACCTTGGTTCTCCCCTGTTAGCTTAGAGGCCTTGATCAGTGATACCACAAGGGTTTGGAGAAGAGAGGTAATCCTTTGGCTAATGCTTACAAGCACTTATTGGTGATCCAGATCTGCTCATGATTCCCAGGAGCTGAGCAGGTGACTATTTCCCTGAGTAATATCACTTATATATTACACTTATATGACAGTGTTGAATTCTGTGGGAACATTGGAAAAACACTGAAATATTTGAGTTAGGCTCTTTGAGCGTGTGCTTCAACATTTCTTGAAGGGGCAAAGGAATCATGAGTAGGCTCCCTGGAGGGATGCTTGCATGGACAGTAAAGGAACACAGTTAGGATTGTGTGAACCTTTCTTCTCAGAGTCCAAAGAACAGACAGGTCTGGGTACCAGAACCAGGCAGACACCATCCCAAGATTGTTCCTACCAAGATCTGACCCTATCCAATGACTTGGACAGAAAACTCTTCTACCCCTCACCCAGTGTCCTCTGACTCTCCATTCAGAGTCTGTGTGTCCTGGGTGTTTTCTCAACCTGACAAGAAGAAGCTTGGCTTTTCTGTGTAGATTTAGAAATACATTTGGGGAGAGGACATAGAGTGTCTGAAGATTTTAGATACTGAAACTAAAACTAAAGCATTATGTTCATGGCTTTCTGTTACCAACAGTGGCCAGCGTTCAGTTATAAACAAAGGAATGAAAGCTTTTGGGCACAAAAACGTGTTTCCTACTAAGCTTTATGGGAAGCGCAACATTTTTCTAAAAAATGATATTCTCACCTATATTATGTTTTCACCAATATTTGTTGATTAAAGTCTTGACTAGATTGATTTCTAAATCAGACCGTGACACAAATACAGTCCCATTTTCACTGCTAATTGCTATTGCTACAGCTGTATCAACCTTTGTTTTGTAGAAAATAGATTTATGAGATACTGAAAAGAGGTTAGGCAATCATCTTATACTACTATTGTGTACCCCCAAATTAAGCCAAAGAGGTCATTCACATTTCATAGATGATTTGTGGGAGTTGGAGGGAGATCTTCAATCTTGCTGAGCAATAATACACCAGGTAAAGTATGTGATGGCCGTCTTGGGAAGGGTGGACTTGCTGTTTTGCTTCTTACTGGAAGATACTAGACTCAAGAGTCATAGTGAATACTGGATGATAGACAACACACTAAAATCTCTTTGCTTTGTGTTTTGTCTTACTTCATAAAATTTCGTGGTAACATCAACTCATCAGTTTTGAATCTCTGAAAGATAATTTCATTAAATAGTAATGATTCCCAGTTGAGAGTATATTTTATCAGGTTATTCTATACCTAAAAACTGCTTAAAATAATCTGCTAATTCCTTCATTGACTTTAATTTTGCAGTAGGTGAATTTTTATAAGACTGGAGTAAATTAAAATGTTTTTGTTTAGTGGTAGCCTTTGCAAATAGCTATTTAAAAGTGCCCATTCCAAAGTATTTCTTACCTCAATTTTCTTATCCAAATTCAGTAAGTTTGATTAAGCATTGCTTGAATAATTGTAATACCTGAATTTATTATTTAAAAGTGTGTCTAGTCTTGGCATTCAAATGCTATGTTCTCAAAACTTTGTTTGTAAAAGTAAGCCAATCTAATACTTGGGGTGAAAATCCCGTTTTGGAAGGAGTTTGGAACGGAGATTCACTACCACACCATTTGAATCCACTGGGAAGAAGACCAAGTTTTGTTTGTTTGTTTAGAAATAAACAAAACCAGAAGTTAAGCAAAATCAGGTTTCATCTAGCTTTCATTTCAAGGAAACTCTGAGAGCTTAGTTTATTTAGCTTATCCATCTTCATTCATTTCCTCTACTATATTGATTTACTATCATTACATGGCAGAATTTAAAAATCAATGCTGGGCTGGTTGGCTGTGGTCTTTATCTCTCCCTGAGTTCTATGTGTCCTGTTAAGTGCCCAGAAGCCATGGTGCCAGGGCCTGCTGTTCTGAGGACACCTTCAGAGGAGTTTCCTTAGCCACCACTGTCTCCTTCCCTGGCTGTGCAAGAGAGGTAAGGTGACAATGACGTTTGTCTCCCAGTGCTGCTATGGAACCCATGTGAGACATTTCCCTGAAATCACACAGAAAAGGGTTTCCTCCTCCAGACTTACTCTTTCTCCTTTCTTGACTCATTTACCTGAGAAATGTTTCCAAGAACTCAGGAATACATCTATAATAGATGTTCAGATCCAACATTTGCAGATGATAAGGCATAAAGATATTAATAATATAAATATAATTTCTCAACTTAAAGATGCAGACACATTTGCTTAGTAATGAATATACTTGTCTATTTTTATATAAAGAATTAACTCGAGTGGAATATTGAATATAGTCTATTGGATATATAACATTTTTCAGAGTTAAATAATATTTTGACTTTATTGTGAGCAATCCTGAGAACACATTTCACATAAATATGTAGTACAAAATGACCTAAATGTGTTTGGGTTCATTCCAGCTGTTACTGATAAATTTGTTCTAAACCAAAATAAAAATTCACTGGACAGAGTTTGGTGGCATATGTCTTTACTTCTAGCATTTGTGAAGCTGCGAAGGTTGAGCTCTATGAGTTATACAACAGTTTGGTGGGTTCCAAGCAAGCCAGGGATACATAGTATGATCCTGTCTCAAAGAAAAAAATTATTGGTGTTATTATTATTATTAATATTACTATTATTATTTGTGAAGTATGCGTGTGCAAGCACATGAATGTCTCAGATAGATTATGGAGTGCAGAGGGCAGAAATTGGTCCTCTTCTCCCAGTATGGTATCTAAGATTAACTTCTCAAATCATCAGGCTTACATGTAAAGCAATTTAATTGGCTGTCAGAAAGTAACTAACAATTTTTTTAGATTTATTTTATGTGTCTTAGTGTTTTGCATGTATGTATGTATGTATGTATGTATGTATGTATGTATGTATGTATATATGTACACTCTTCCTAGTGCCTGGGGAGGCCAGAGGAAGCTTCAGATCTTCCAGAACTGTATTTGTAGATATTTGCTAACAAAAATGTGAGCCATGGGTGCTGCACCCAAGGTGTGAGAGAGCAAAAAAATGTTCTTATCCACTGAGCACCAGACAACAATTTTTAAAACCAAACTTTCCACAATGTCATTCAAAGACAGATTGATATGTAACATCATGAGAAATGATAAAAAATGTAATGTTTTATTTGAATAAGTGAGCCTTTGTGTTTCAATAAGAGCAACGTTACACAATAAAGATCCTGTAGTCCATATCATATGATAGTCTTGACTATTAGTCAGAGTGCTTTGGGTAGTATTTTAGTTCCGTGTGGTGTGATGGCAAGCTCATGGTACACATGCTATGTATTCAGAACCAAGGCTGCAACAGAGGCAAGCATGTTGCTGTATGAGAGCTTCTTAGAGATTCGGCTTATTCAACTTTGAGTTACTATTTTCTTTTGGTCATTGTTCACTTACAAACTCTTTACAGTGACCAAAGTTTTTGTGACCCCCACATTCAGTTATGTGGTCCTACGTGCTTAAGAAAGTGGGCTCTCTGTGGTCACCGTTACTTATTATCTATTGCCACAATTACACAGGTTTGCTAAGAAGCAGCCAATTTGCACATCTTATATTGTAGTTGGAAATAACAGAGACAAAAAGAGAGCAAGCTGGAGTGAGCCCAGTTCTCAAACATGCATACTTTTGCCTGGTGTAAGAAATGAAGTTTCTGCTGAGGATTAAGAACACGATGTGGGTTCTTATGCAGGCAGCTTTGCTGCTGTGATGAACAATCACAGACATCAATACACCCAAGGAAGCTAATCCTGACCTCTGCTTACCAACCCCTGATGCTCTGAGCTTTTATCCCAGATCTCAAGTATTGCCGACTCTTATTTCTCCCTTTAAAGTCAATAAAACCTTCAAAGATCTTTAAAGCTATAGATTTAGGCTGCAAATCCATTCATTCCAGTTTCTATGTTTTGAAATTTTAAAGATAACCACAACATCACATCCACAATGTATTCATGCCTTCCAATTAACATGGTCCCAGTACATTCAGGTTTCTATACTATTGGATTCTAACATTATTTTCTATTTGTTGAAAAGTTCTTAAATGAGCACTGTACTTATATAATTTCTACACTTCCTTTTCATCCCCTCAACTCCTTTCATCTCCCTCCCTCTAAAACATATATCTATCTATATATGTTTATATATATATATATGTATATATACATATATACTCATACATGCATGAATATACATTGCATCCATTTAGTGCTGTTCATATATACACATGTTTAAGAATGACCATGTGAGATTGAGTAATCAATTAGGAGTTTCCCTGGACTAAACTATATTCCATTTATCATCAACCACTGATTACCTGTAGCTTTTTATCTAAAGATCAACAGTAAGCTTTAACTGTCCAAATCAGCATGTACTATGCAGGCCTTATTTAGACAACCATCTTGTTAAGATTTACTGTCTATAACATAGTATCTTACAGGGGGCATTCTGGTTTTCTGACTCTTAAAATATTTCTACCCCTTCTACCACAATATTCCCTAAGCCTTGGGTGGAGAGGTTGTGTTATAGATGTGTTGGATCTGGGCACCTGAAGGTCACTTCTTCAGAAATTAAAAACTAAATTTGTAATTTCTTTATTGAAAAGAAGTAGAAAATTATAATATCACCCAAACTCATTTTACTAAGTATACAGCATTAAGGTTCATTCTGAGGTTTGAAAAACATCATCTAGCTATCATATCGCAGCAACCCCTTTCAGCATCATAATCTGCCTCTTCTAAATGATGCAATTGCAGTTTAGAGATGAAGGCAGCATGCTCCAGGAAACAAAGATTCAAAGCTAGTTAGTTGTGAAATCAGGATTCAGAAATGCCATTGGTCTATTAACTGAAGAGAATCTTGTAAAGATTTCTCTCTGTGCTTTTAAAAAGTATTTCTTAGAATAGAAGAAGCTTTTTGTTGTTTTTTCATGGGCTTTCTCAAGGGCTGGGAGATTTTTCTGAAATGTAAACATCAAAAGAGGAAGCATCCCTGTCACTATTATGAAAATGCAGAATATAGCTGTTGGAAATCTTAGTGTTTGCATCCCCACCCCATAAAGGCAATTAACTTACCTAGATGGCCCTGCCAACTGACAAGCCACGTCAGAAGGAATCACTAATGCATAGCCAAGAGAGCTGCCAGTTTTTGCTAGAGAAATGGTTTTGTTTATTTTAGAAAATATAACAAGTTGCATGTGTGTCAGCTATATCAAAAGTGGGTGTGATTTCTTTCTGTCTTTGCAGTTTCTTAGGAGGTTGTTTGTGATCTAAAGCACAGTCCAGTTTATTTGTTGCCTCAAAATCTGGAAATTCTTAGGTAAGAACTGTGAGGATTAGTTTTTCAATTTTGTCCTTCTAACATATGGGAAAACAAGTGGATATATAATCTTACAATAGAGGGGCTTTCATTCTCCCAAAATGGCCATGGTCACTCATGTACACACACACACACACACACACACACACACACACACACACACACACATGCATGAGTATAGCACACACAAAATTAATTGGACTTAAAAGTTGATACTCTCAAACAATAATCTGACGTGAATGATCTCCATTTATTGATTCAAATTTAATGGTCAAGTCAAAGTTGAGAATGGTTACAGGGGCAGATGTGTACCAGATGAATGGAATGATTCTTACTCATAAAATTGGTCATTGAGAAATAGCTTCCTCTTGGCTGTGGGTTTTAATGTGTGTAGCTAGTAACGAGAATATGAGGTAAGCTTAAGGGTGATGGCCCTGATTTTTCTAAAGTGTCCTGGGAGAACAGGTTAGGAGAAGCCAGGTGACCTATTCAAGAGGAAGCTGCATTGTTCTTGTCAAAGTCACCATTGATTTTCTCTCAAGTTTCTGCAAGGACTCACAGGATAAATTTCTATCTGGTCAAAAAAATAGGATTAGGGTGAGGGGTGTTCCCAGATGGACTTCTGTGACTTAGAAATACACTCTTTTAAGGAGAAAGCAGACTAACAGAGTAACTGGTTTTCTTTAAATAATTCTTGGAGTTGCTTAAGATAAGAATGGTTTAGAAAACAGGAACCAATCAAGTCCAAAATTGGTTTTAGATGTCTAAGAAGAAAAGCTCTGTGGTAGCAATGGGATTCAGGAAGGACATCATCTTCCTAGTTATACATGTGGTATGTCAGCATGTAGTCTGTTCTGTGCTTGCACATATTTACATTTTGATAGAAAGCTTGTCAAATTTGATGGGCTAAATAAACTATTAGTTGTTTGAAATCTGAAGCATTAATTAGTTGATAATTTTTTTTTCTATACAAAGTCAGAGTTGTGTCTGTGGGGATTCTCAGCATCGATTTTATCTCAAATATTTTAAAGCTGCAATTCATGACAATCTTAGACACAATGGATGTTCATGCATGGAAGTTAACAGACAATGGTCATTTTAAGTAAGCTACCCATGCCATTTGCATCTGAGCAGAGTTTGTACTGTCTATTGTCATAACTGCTAGAGCACCCCCATCACCTTTAGGTCAAAGATACACTTTCATAAAGAGCCAAAAAATCTCAGTTGCAAGATATAATGGAAAGTAACAGCTGGGAAGATATTGTTAATGTCTACTGGGTAATCAAAATGAGGTTTCAAGATAAGCACACAAAATGAAATACATATTTATTTGAGAGCTCACAGTGCTCCAATGAGCTCTGAGGGGTTGTCAGGTAAATAGCAGCATGAGTGGAATGAGGATACGGAACGAAGTGTGACAGGCACAGGAAGCTTTGCCTTCAGTCTCTAGGCTGAGCTGCACAATCTCATGTGAGTTACAGTCTGCTTCCTCTGCCTGTGCACTCAAGTTCTGTCCTTTTCATGTTATTGTTACTGGGGGGATCAAGTGCTTTGTGCATGTTAAATCTTAACCCATTGTGGAGAAACAGGGAAGAGGGGAAATCTCCTTGGTGGATATGGACTGCTAACTGGGTAAGCAGAAACTGGCAGACATGAAGCCACAAAGGGAAATGCAAAATGTACCAATTTATCATGGCATAAGTTTGCTTTCCTTTCTCTCTTTCTTCTCTAGAACTATAGAATTTTTGAGTATTTGTACAAATACAAAGGCCATCTGCTGAACTCATCATACCAAATAGGGTCTTTAAAAGAATATTCACTGGAACAACATGGGACAATGGTGACATACAGTTATAGCTTCAGCTAATTAGAGGATCAAAGCAGGAGACTTACTTGATTTTAAGAGTCTACAACAATCCTGGGAAATACAAATACACTAAAACATGAGTCTAGTATCACAGAGGTAAGTTCATGAAAGGGTTTTGAACTTAAGACAGATAAATCTTAAAGGAGAAACTAGGGCTAGCTAAAGAAGGTGGAAGATACCTTTCTAGTTTCTGTTCTCCCAGGAAATGGAAACAAACTGTCCAAATGCAAAGGTGAATATATAGGACACATTTACACCTTATAAACAGCTAAATAACAAAACCCTCGGAGGAAGTGGTGATTCTTAGCTAGCAGAAAGGGGTGCACTGTTGAGGAGGAGTTCAATAGTATCCAATTTGGAGGAAAGCTAAAAGGGAAACACATGGTAACTCAAGGCATTCTGGGGACTGAGTAGACTGGGAGGGATACCATCCATTGGGCTGTGGGATTCAAGTGAATGAGGAGAAACTGGGATGGTATTTTTTGTTACTTTTGCTATATTGAGCAACTTAAGGATATATAAGTATAAATGTCAAGTAGGGAATGAGAGATGTGACCTAAGGTCCCGGACTGAAATCTGACCTGAGGCATATTAAACTTCTGGGTTTAGATGCTAACTCAAATGAGCAGATTTCATGAGATAATCCAGGAAGAATGGGTACTTTCAGCAAAGAAATGAAGAGGGGATAAGAATCCTGGGAATTCTATCTCCAGTACTCTATGTTCAGAGAGAAGACTAGGATCTGAGAGAGATAATGAGACAGATTTAGCATAGGTAGGGATGGACTGTACACTGTCAGAAAGTTCATGGGTGAGATGCAGAAAACACCATTGGTAAGGAGTTAATGGAAGGAAGAGAGGGGAAAGGATTTGGCTATGGAAATGAGGTTCATCAAAAGAAGACAATGTAGCAAATAGAGCAGCAGATGACAAATACCAGGTGACAGAGTTGAGAAGTGTGGGGAGGTTTCCTGGACTATGTTGAGGTAACTGAGATCCTGGAATCACTCCCTCCTTGTGTGACTTACAGCTGTGAAGTTGCTAAGAATGCAATCTAGGACAGCCCTAACTCAATCAGAGTGTCAGCTATACTTAACATACCATAGTACTGTTTTCCAATATAGAAATCATTGCTATTTTTATGTAACTATTTATGATAGTGTGCCTTAGAACTAAAGGGATGGTTATAAGGATGGGAGTGATTAAAATAATTTTTTATGACAAATATCACCAGTCTGCTCAGTTTCACCAAAACTTCAAACTTTGATTGATGTAATGTGTTGTTCCAGAATAACTGAGCAGGAGATGAGCTGGAGATCTACAAATGCCCAAAGTCAGAGTTTTATAGAAAGTGGATAATGAAACATCCAAGAAGAAGAAATGATGGAGAATATATGTGGGCTTGGATTTTTTAAGGCATTTGGTTTTTTCTTTTTTGTTGTTGTTGTTCCTTCTATTTGGTTGCTTTCTTTGTTACTATCTATCTATCTATCTATCTATCTGTCTGTCTGTCTGTCTGTCTGTCTATCTATGTATCTATGTATCTATGTATCTATGTATCTATGTATCTATCTATCTATCTATCTATCTATCTATCTATCTATCTATCTATCTATCTATCTATCTATATGTCTGTCTATGTATCTATCTATCTATCTATCTATCTATGTATGTATGTATCTATCTATCTATCTATCATCTATCTATCTATCTATCTATCTATCTATCTATCTATCTATGTATCTATCTATGTATGTATGTATGTATGTATGTATGTATGTATCTATCTATCTATCTATCTATCTATCTATGTATCTATCGATCTATCTATCTATCTATCTATCTATCTATCTATCTATCTACCATCTACCTTACTTTCATTACTCTTCCTCTTCCTCCTCTTCTTTTCTTCATTTACAGAAATGTTGGATATATCTGATCTATTCAGGATCCAGGTGTGATTAAAAAGTCAGGTAAGGTCAGTAACACCAGAGTAAGACACGGAGGGTTTGCTGATGTGAAGGCAAGCAACACTTTTCAGCATCCTTGAAAAATAAGACCCCGAGAGATGGAAGTTAAAAAGTAGGATAGTCCATAGAACCCCAGAGAAAGCTATTATAGAACAAGACAGCAGAAGCAGTGATTGTATCCTGAGGATACAGTGCAGCTATGAATATGGAAGGGAGAAAGACAGTGAATGGCTAGCAAAAAGGATTCAAGGATAGTGAGAAATAAATGTTATATTCCATTTGCATGGACACATGAGCTGCAGATCAGTGTCCTAAATGAATGGTGGAGGATTAGAAGGACTTTTAAATGAAAGGGGTTGGTGGCATCAGTGGGAGTATATTGAAGACCAGGCCAGGCCAGGGGTTTTCTCACTGGGGAGAGCTTTGCTTCTTTCCAGTCTGAACTTGGTGGCATAACATGGGGGAGGGGTGTGCAATGCAGAGGTACAAATGCGAGAACAACAGTTTTCCTTAAAGAAGCTATTCCTACTTGATGTCACCAGTGGTAGTTTAGCTGTATATCAATCCCAGTCTTGTGTTGCACTAGGTCACTGCAGGCCCAGACTTCCCACCAACATGGACCTCCAATCAGCTATTACTGCCCTTATTTGTATGGCTCCTGTTTGCATGGCGGGGATACCATAACTGGGAATTAGATACACAGTAGCTCAGCTCATGCTGACCTCTCTCAGATCAGTACACCAGATCATTTGGGCTGTGCTCTTTTGTATGGCTCCAATTACATGTCTGCAAACGGCACCCAAAGAAACACTCTCTAAGCAATAAAATAGTTCTCTGAAATGGAGCCCCTCACAACCCATTGCCTTATGCTGAAATTGGCACTCTAGTTAACGCTCAGCCTGCCTCTTTCTTGTACTTTACTAGTATGACTAATATTATCCTTGAGGGTCTCCACTACCACAGAGGCTGGCCTCCTAGTCCACTACAATATTCTATTTTTTTCTCATCCTCTATTCTTTCCTAGATTCATTTCTTCAGATTTCCCACGGGAATTTCTAGTATCATCCCACAGACAATACAAGCTAACATATTATAGGGAGAATGAATCCAAGAGAAGTCCCATAATGCCAGATTCAGGCTTCCAATTTATTCCAATAGAAAAAAGCTGGATCACTTAGAAAGGACTCAAGATGGAGACAATTAAGATGAATTTCCATTATTACCTACCAGACTGTATGAAGGACTCAGAGGGACAAGAGTGGACCTGGAAATGAATTGCAACTTTCTTTAGAGATAGGTGGAGGTGTGTTAGTCTCACCCCAGCCTGGTAGAAGGATGAGGAGTGGTATTTCCTGACTCTAAGTCAATTGCTTAGGTTCCCAGAAAGTCATTTAGGACCTTTGCTCATTTTGAGTGCAGTATGCGAAGTCAGGGTGCTAGACTTCTTTGCTTTGCTAATGGTTTGGTCTGTATGTAACTGTGGCGATGCGCTCCCAGGATTGCAGAGGAAAAGCTTGGTTTTTCCATGAACCACACAATCACACAATCGTCATGCTAGAAAGCTGGATTGTGGCATTGTTAGTAGCTTTAACCTGAAAGGCAGCTAGTGTTCTCAGTAGCATAAAAGAGGACTCCAGTTATGGGGCAGAAGAGGGAGAAGGAAGTCACCATTGATGGAGAGAAAGAGGATTACCTTGGCATAAAGGAAGTTCCACTGGTTGAAGGAAAAAAAAATGGGAAGAGTCTTCAGGTGCAAAATGATTTCAATGTGGTAGGAACAACAGAGAATTTTATGAGAATCCAGCAATGCCACTGTGGGCAGAGGGAGGGTGGGCATACTTTTTCAGTCCTTATTTCCTCTCAGCTCCTCACGTATACAGTTAGGGATCCTAGACAGCCAGTCGGATGCTTCCCTGGTAAGCCCCGTCATTCTCTCCAGTGATTTCCAGGCTGAAGTTAAGGGAAAGGCAAAATTGTAATGGTGTTTATGGTTGGCAGGTGCTGGGCTCTTTAGCTGGAGTCCTGTGATTCTCCCTTTCATGGACTGAAGGGAAGCAAAGGATTTTCATTGTCCTAGAGACTGGTAGCCAGAAAGACTAGAAATAAGGGGTTGAGAGTTAGCTTCATCTGCCACACAGCTACTTGCAAGTCCTGCATGGAAAAAGCAATCCATTTCTTTTCTGTTTTTGACCCTTGTAATTCCTCCTTTCAGTGTAATTGGTACAGCCTTTTCTTGACATTCATTAATTCATATTTATTCCTGGTAATAAGAGACTAAAGGTCTCCAACCACCATTAATTAAAGTGATATAAATATCCAGATAAGATGCACGTAGCCAAAATTAACGCTAAAGATCACTATCAATAGAGAGGAGTTAACTGCTTTCTAGTTTTGATTTTTAATTGGAGCAACCTAAGAATATTCTCAGTTATCATCTTTAGATGTGAGCTTAATTCTGAACATGACTCTGACTTTTGACTTGGGAAGCTCCAGACTCATGGATGTAAAAATATTGAGGTTGACTACAAGCTGGGAACATGCTTTCGCATCCCTCCCATCTAACTGTTCCTTTAGCCTTGTTGATGTGCTTCACCTCAACTATCGGATATATTTCCTTCATCTCCCCTGGTCTCACTGTGTTTGCCTTCCCAACAGCTGTTCTTTCCGCTTCTTGTTGTCATCTATTCTCTAAACATGTCTAACTCAGGAGGATTGGCTTGCAGGGAGCTCCTGTCAGTGTTGAAGGACTGGCTGACTTCCAGGACGGTCTCGTTGGTAAACTTGTCGGACCATTACATGCTGATTATGGGTTATTGATGATGCCTGTGAAACTGCTTAGGAGTCCAGATGTAGCATCTCTGAACTGCCAAAGCCTGGCAGCTGGTTAGGATCCTGCACAACCCCTGAGCTCCTTTGCACCATGTGACCACTTAAGTGATGCTTGCTTGATCTTCAGCAGGAGGATACACAGTCCTTGGCTGAGTTTCTTTTCAGTCTCCAGGTTGTGCCTATATAGAAAATTACAGCAAGTTTATTAGTGCTCTTTATCTTACTATAATATAAAGTACACATTTAACAGTTCTTTTACGAGTATGCACTTGTTACGTTGGTGTGTGTGTGTGTGTGTGTGTGTGTGTGTGTGTGTGCATATATGGTGGTCAGAGGTTAATGTTGGGTATCCATAAGGGTCTCCACCTCATGTTTTTGTGACAGGGTCTCTCACTGGTTCCAGGGTTCATGGATTTTTACTAGACTGGCTAGACAGTGAGCTCATGCATCCTTTGCCTCTTCCTCCCAGACCTGGATGTCAGGTGCACACCATTATTCTCACCATTTTATGTTGGTGCTAGGGATCCGAACCCAGGTACCCTGTAGATATCGTAAGCACTTTCCCAATTGATCCGTCTCCAGGTTCTTAAAGAGTTTCCTTTATGTGTAAATAATTAAAATTTAGTGTCATCTTATTAACAGGTGAAGATTTTAAATTCTTGAATGTCTGAGGTATGGTGCTTGATGGCAGGGGCTTATGAGATAAGCTTGGCATTATGTTTACTAGATTTAATTTAATCTCAAAATGCTACACAAAATTATAGCCATGAATCTTCTAATCTTAGCGAGGAATTTTATCTATTTTATTTTTTTTATTTTGACTTCTGTCCTATACATTTTAGAGGCAGTTATTATTTGTGCCTCAGTCTGGGCTGGCAGGCACAATCTGAGGGCTGTGATTGTAACTATGAACTCCCACACCCAGACCTGACTTAACTTCAAGAGTGTGGTAATTCCAGAGTCTTCTGGTATATCAAAAGCTGTACATGTGATTCTATTATCAAAATCCTTACCGCGCGGCAAGTGCAGTGTTCAGTACTTTACCAGAAGAATTCAGCAGCGAGTTTACATCTGAAAGTGATGGTTCTTACTATTTAAGGATTAGTAAATGAGCAGAGAATTACTTATTATTCAACCTCTACTTAGCATGCCATGCTTATCCTATGTTGTATCAGTTAATCGTCTACCATATCAGCTAGGAAACCAGTAAGACTCCAAGACTGCAGTAATTCAGTGCTTCTGAACCACAGATCTAGGTGGTGTTTGCAGTAAATCATCTCCTGACCACTAGATGGGGCTGTGAAACCTTTTGCTTCATTAACAGTTCTTGTAAACATTTGCTTTCCTTGAAGAGAAAAAAATATCATACAACTTCCTAAGGAGACTATTTTCCCTTCTATTTTAAGCCCATCTTCTATTGATGGGTGAAAATGCCCCATATTCTCTGTATAATGACAAACCAGCATTACAGAAATGATGTGGAAATGTGATCATTATATTGTGTCCGAGGAAGGAAATAGATGTGTTGCCAAGGTCACCTTACACTTAATTCAGACTCGCCACTAATGACAATTGTACACCAGGGCGACATGCTCACACATTTTCCTTCCTTTCTTTTTCCCTTCATTGGTCCAAGACTCACTTATTAAACTTCATCTATTTGGACTGTAGAGCATAGCTTATGTCTAGGACTTAGGCGGCTATGGCAGTGTGATTTTATTTGGAGTGACTCTATAAACCACTAACAGCATGGCAAGTACAAATAATAATTTTTCTTCTCATTTTCTAGTTCCCATGAAGACTCTGACAGTCTGACAGTGACTCTGGAAGAATCCCTCCTGAACAGTGACTGTATGTGCAGAGCTGAGAAGATTGTACTATGATATTTAATGCTCACCTTTACCTTTCCTTTTAGAGAGAAAGTTATTTCAGTTTAATTTAGTAGCAATTATTTCACTATTTTAGCTTTAGCCTTAAATTTAATAAGCAAAAAAAAAATCAATTTCCCAAATATTTTATTTTACTCACCTGCGGAGAGCTATTTCTACTATCTACTATAATACTAGTTATTCAATAAGTAATTATTAGATGTATTAAAGATTCATGAATTATTGAGGGTGCAATGTAACCTCATTTGTTTTATATGATTGCCCAGGATCTACTGTATTAAAATATCGCAAAACCTCAAAATAATTACATTTAAAATCATCATGTACCCTATTCTATGAAAATATATTTTCAGAGGCTGTTATAATTTAAACTTTTAGAGTATATGGGGTTCAACTCACAATGTATAATTGAATAAAAATGTTCTTATGTAAAAATAATAAATGAAAAATATTTAAAGATTATGCCCTTTCTACATTGTCAAAGATAATTAAATAAGAGAGTCATCATGGATTGGAGTCATTTTAAATAATTAAAAAAAAAACGTTTTCAGACAAAATTGCAAAATAAAGAGAAGAATTTTAGTTAATGTTGGGAAACACTGGTGAAGAAGGGATAATGAAAAGGATTTATTTTTTAAACTAGATGTTTTGGTAAAGCAAGACTTCTAGCTTTTATAATGAGACAGTACTGGCAAACCACAGATAATGAATCGGTCATTAATCTTTGTTGGCATGCAAGCCAACAATACAAATACAGTAGCTAGAATGTGTCAATTTGACTTTGGGGAGTAAACATCACCTCAATTTCCCTCCAGTCTCTAAAATCTTTCGAAGAAACAGGATGATACTTAGGCTAACAGAGAGGAAACACACTCAATATGCAGGTTTCATTTGTAGAATGAAATTAGCATATTTCCTTGATTTTTTTGGCAACAAGAAAAATTCATGACAGAAAAGTAAGAAAACAGCTTCATGCGGCTTTATATTTTTAGAACTGTAAATACTAACTATAACGATTTTTCATTTTCTCCTGACATATTGTTCTGTATGGAACAAAGAACTACAACAGTCATACCTTATAGTGTTGAATGAATGAGTTTATTGACTATATAGCAAGCCAAAGTAAAAGAATAAATTATCAATAGATGATAGCAAAATGTCATCAAAGTAGGAACCTAAAACACTATTCAGAAATTGTCTCAGGAAGTTCCATTAAGGAAGTCAGCTGGAGTTACCAATAAAGGGAATCCAGGACAAAACTCAATGTTCCCCTGGATGAAATTTCCAAGTGAGAAAACAGATAGAAACAATAAGGTCACACCATCAAATCAGGGTTCCAAAACCCAGCAGGGACCAGTAGGAAACTTGATGCCATCAGCTGGAGTTCTTGACTGTGCTTTCTCTCCATAGATGCATTTCTTTGCCATGGTAGGACTTCTGGCTTCTCTTTCCTACTGTTAGCACTTTTATATAATGGGATAAGAGTAGACCGACTGTTGGAAATGGCTTACCATTCAGCTGTTTTCTGGGGCACGATGCTGATGCTAATCACTTCAATTTCCTCAGCTGCTTGCTGTTTTCCCCTCTACAGAACCAGAGCATTAAATCTGGCAGAGCAAGGGATTTTGGGGGAACACTAGACATAGTGTGTCAATATAAGGCACATTACATATACATGCATACAAGTTTTTAAGATCTCACTAACTCACCTCCTCAAGTACAATTTTAATAATTGAGTAGAACTCTTTTGGACAGCTATACAGGAAGATAATTTGGGCTCTGGGTGATTTCTTCATTTGGACCCATTGTAATCAATGCTACAGTGTTTTTGTTGATGCTGTTGAATTTAATATACCGTGGCAGTTTTCTCAGAATAATGTGTGACACCTTGTCATCTGATGCTTGCTTGGTTTTGTGGTGCCAAGTACTGTTCTGCATCTCTGCAGGGGGTGTCAGAATGCTGGTGGCATGCTAGCACACAGAAAGAGCAATGGCTACAACTGGGAGTCCAACAGCCCACGTTTCTTGGGGAGACAAACAGCGCTAAAGGGCCCGACTGGAAGGGGAGAGCAGCAGGGTCTGGGACAAATGTGTGGTTCCTGGTCTCCTCTCTGGGTGTCCAGGTGGTGATGGTGAACTGCCTGGAGAGGAAACCAGGAAGGAGGGTCTACGGTGTATATTTCCCCTCAGGGCATTTGCACACCAGGCAGGAAGGGGAAAGAAGGTGACTGGAGATCCATTTGATTGGGGATAAGTGCCAAGTACCAGAGGTAGTGAAGAAGAGAAAAGCCTTCTTTGGGAGTCTTTTTTTTTTTTCTTGGATATTTTCTTTATTTTCATTTCAAATGTTTTCCCCTTCCCAGGTCTCCCCTTCCGAAATCCCCTATCCTATCCCCTTACCCCTGCCTCTATGAGAGTGTTCCGCCACCCACCCACTCCTGTCCTCCCTCCCTGGAATTCCACTGCATTGGGACATTGAACAGCCTCAGGCCTGAGGACGTCTCCTCCCAGTGATGTTCAACAAGGCCATCTTCTGCCACATATGTGGCCAGCGTCATGGGTAGCTCCACGTGTATTCTTTGGTTGGTGGTCCATTCCTCGGGAGCTCCAGGGAGGTCTGGCCTGTTGACACTGTCGCTCCCTTCATGGGGCTGCAATCTGCCCACCCCCTACGCCCCCCACTCCCTCACCCCACCCCACTCCCTCACCCCACCCCACCCCGGACCCCTGCTCATTCAGTCCCTTCTTCATCTCCTCCATCAGGACCCCAGAGCTCAGTCCAGTGGTTGGCTGCGAGCTTCCTCCTTTGTATTTGTCAGGCTCTGGCAGAGCCTCTCCGGAGACAGCCATATCAGGCTTCTATCAGCAAGCACTTCATGGCATCCACAATAATTTTTTTTTTTTTTTTTTTTTTTTTGGGGGGAAGGTCTTCCTCCTTTAATGAAGCAGCTCTCTGAAATGATTCTTGTTTGTTCATATTGCTTTATTAAAGTGGATGTGAACGCATAGATTTTATTTGGGGCAAACCAGGGATTATATATACCTTGGGGGAAAGTATGAGAATATTCAGGAAGGGAAGATTATTGGCTGAAGGCTCGAGGCTATCTAGATATCCTGTTTGCATGGAGAAGAACTCCAGGTGTTATACTTAGTGCCTGTGGTCTCCTCAGTTAGGTGTCATGGTTAGGTGTTCCAGAGCAGGTATAGAGACAGGTAGGAACTGGCTCTACCCCTGCCATCCTCAAATCTCTGAGATTCCCAGGGTTTGAGCTCACTCCACCTTACCAGTTCTTATGGTTGTCTGGTTGCAGGGTCCCACATGCCCTACAGGTATAATGTGTAAAACACTAACGCAGTCTTTCATTGACAAAGCACAGGGCAAAGGTTAAAAAAAGTGAAGGCTGTGTTGAATTTATAATGTCAGTTAACCCCAACATTTCTGAGTTTAGCTTTTGTCTGGATGACAGTCCTTCTGTAAGAATGGAGTATTAAAACCTTCCAATTGGTATATGAGGTTTGATACGTGATTTATGCTGTAGCAGAGTTTCTTTTACAAAACTGGGTGTACTTGTGTTTGAGGCATAGATGTTAAAAATTATAATATCATCTTGGTGTATTTTTCCTTTGATGAGTATGTAGTATTCTTCCCTATCTCTTTTGATTAGTTTTGGTTTGAGATCTATTTTGTTTTAGATATTCAAATGGGTATACCAGTTTGTTTCTTAGGTCAATTTGCTTGAGATATCTCTTTCCATCTTTCTACCATGGAGTGATATCTATTCTTGAAGTTAAGACATGGTTTTTTGTTTGTTTTTTTTTTGTTTTGTTTTTTTGTTTTGTTTTGTTTTTTGATCCAGCAGAAGGAAATATCCTGTCTTCCCATTCATCTTGCTAGTCTGTGTCTTTTTATTGGAAAATTGAGACCATTGATATTGAAAGATATCAATGACTAGTGTTTGTTAATTTCTGTTATTTTCTTGTTGTTGTTGTTAGTGGTGGTGGTCTCTCTCTCTCTCTCTCTCTCTCTCTCTCTCTCTCTGTGTGTGTGTGTGTGTGTGTGTGTGTGTGTGTGTGCATATTTGTTCATATAGCTATGCTTCCCTTTTTTCTCTTTGCTGGTCTAGGATTATATATTTCCAGTGTTTTCTTGGGTATAGTTAATCTCTTTCAGCTGGAGATTTTCTTCTGGCATCTTCATGAGGGTAGAATTGTAGATAAATATTGCTTAAATTTGGTGTATTAGTCAGGATTCTCTAGAGTCACAGAACTTATGAAATGAATATGTATATATATATATATATATATATATAATTTATTTGAATGACTTATAGGTTACAATATAACTAACACAATGGCCAGCTGTAAATAAGAAGTCCCAGAATCTAGTAATTGTTCAGTTCCACAAGACTAAGTGTTTCAGGTTCTGTATAAGCTGGAATCCTATATAGTAGTCTCTAATAGATGTGCTGGCAAATAATCGAATGTAGGCAAAGAAGGAAAAACTCTTATTTAGTCCTCCAGCAAAAAAAAATACATGGCCCAGATTAAAGGTGTGCCTCAAGATCTGGATCAAAAGGTCATGTCTTCCAACCTTAAATCTGGGTTAGGGATTGTCCTCTCCATTTCTAGACAGCAGTTTATTCCAGATACAGTCAAGTTGACAACAGGGAATAGCCATCATGTATTGTTTTATCAAGGATTGTTGTATTTTCCACAAAAATTGTAATTGTAAACTTTTCTGGATGCAGTCATGTGGACTGACTGTAGTTTCTTAGAGTCTATAGCACATCTTTCCATATATGTCAAGTCAGGTGTAATTTTAATAGGTCTGCCTTTATATATTACTTGATCTTTTTGCCTTGCAGCTTTTAATATTCTTTCATTACATTTAGTGTTTTATTACATATGTAATGAGGGAACCTCTTTTCTGATCAAGAGTTTTCTGTGCCTTTACTGGTTTTCTTCTTCTTCTCCTCCTCCTCTTCTTCCTCCTCCTCCTTTTTCTTCTTTTTTTCCTTCTCTTCTTCTTCCTCCTCCTCCTCCTCCTCCTCCTCCTCCTCCTCCTCCTCCTCCTCCTCCTCCTCTTCTCCTTCTCCTTCTCCTCCTCCTCCTCCTCCTCCTCCTCCTCCTCCTCCTCCTCCTCCTCCTCCTCCTTCTTCTTCTTCTTCTATTTCTCTTATGTGTATATTTTTGTATAGTTTGTTTTTTCATAGTGCTCCAGATGTCCTGGATGTTTTGTTCTTTGAGATTTTAGATTTAGCATCTCTGTTTTAATGTTTATATTCATTTCTTTTTTTTTTAATTAGGTATTTTCTTTATTTACATGTACATTTTCCCTTTCCCATATTCCCCTCCAAAACAAACAAACAAACAAACAAACAAAAGCAAGAACAAACCCCTTTTGCCTCCCCCTTCCCCATGCCTGCCACCCCACCCTCTCCCACTTATTGGCCCTGGCATTCCCCTACACTGGGGCACAAAACCTTCACAAGGCCTAGGTCCTTTACTCCTATTGATGATCCAATTTGCAATCCTCTACTATATACCTGCTTCCAGTACATTCAATCCCACC
>JADRCD010212993.1:0-29075 GCA_019843815.1 Montemys delectorum
CCCCCCCCCATAGTAGTTGTGGGTTGCTTAACACTGGAGTCGCTTGCTCTCCCTGCTTGGTCCTATATGATGTAGCTAGAGGTGAAGTGCTACAGAAAGCCTTCTGTGCCCCAGTGGAGGGTAGGAGAGGAGTGGATTATACCCCTAAATATGGGAAGCCCTATATATGGTGCTATTTGCAGGTAGGGGGCCTTTGGAAGACAAATGAATTAAATGAAGTTATGAGGGTGTGACTTCTGGTTCCAATAGCTGGGAGAAAGCAGTCTCGTTATCTAAGTCACCAGGCCCAATGAATGACACTTGGCTCTAGCAGCCTGGGCTGAAAACCACAGGGTGGCAGAGGTGCCCACCCCTCCATCTGTCTCTCTGCTTACTGCTCTATGCTCCTGTTGGTGTCTCCAAGCTAGATGGTTTATGAATTATTTTAATCTAATTCCAAGGACACAGACCCTCCCCAAAAGAGGGATTATGGGAAGAAACTGCATCAAATATTTGATAATGTTGCAAAGCTGTCAAGGAATAAAAGCCGGCACAGACTGGGCGGCTCCAAGGCCTTTTTCTAGGTCGAGAAAAAGGAAAGCTTAACTAAGACTGGCAAGATGGTCAAAAACATTCAGAAGAACTAAGTACAAGTACTTATTATACAGTCTCAGTGCTTGACTTGAGAATCTTAGCAAATGCATGTCAAGTCCTGAGACATGGCAACCGTCCAGTCTACAGATATTCAAACACAGTGGTAAGCCATCGGCTGATGAGTTTGGAGACCACTGCTACAGAGAACGTACGTGACAAAATGTGTCCTACACTACGGCATCCCAAACACAACAGCTCAAACTAGCTTGCTTTCAAGATGGCGACTCTGAGAAGCTACAGACAGCACTGACTCAGGGGCTGTCCTTTGACGAACTTATTACGTTAGTGACATAAATGAACGGGCAGGGCATGCAAACAGGCTTTCTCATCCAATACCCCTTTTCTGCCTTGGAAAAATTCTTCCCAGGAAGATCTGACTCTGACACCAGAAAAGACAGATGACCCTGATGGCTCTCACCTAGAAGAAGCTCCTCTGCACCACAAGGCAGCTCTTCCCATCAGCCTCCCACCACCTTCACTCTTCCAAAGAGCAAGTCCTTGTCCCTTCCTTTACCTTTATAATGGGAAGTGAAAATTTAAGGGGTCTTTGGAAAGTGGGTTTGGAAAGTGGGTTGCTGGGGCAAACATATGAAAGAATGTTTAGGTGAAGTGGACAAGGGTGAAAGGCTAAGGCAGACTCATGAAGTAATGTTTTGTTAAAACAGACACAGAGAAAAGATGCTCTGTTAAAGCAAACATGTAAAAGGGCATATCACGTGATGAAGGATTCCCCCCGCCCCCCAACAACACACATGAATTGGTCTGCCTTATATTATGTAGTTGAGCTCCATTTGTCAGGACTTTATGGAGAGAAACTTGCCAAATAACTTCCGGTGGTGTGTTACACTCCGGATGATTGGCAGAGTGATGTCAGCTGAATCAGACACATGTGCTAAGGCAGGACATGTGCAGGACATGTGATGTTTAGAGGGCAGATAAAAAGGACTGGTCCAACAGTGACGGAGGCTGTTAGGTTCGCTTATAGGGTTAGCTGTATAATGTGTGTTGGTCTCGTGTCTTTGTTGATCTTCCCTTCGTTGAGGGAGGCACAGCTGAGAACTTCTCTTGGTGTCCCTCTGGTCCTTCCTGTTGAGGCTGAGGCCTGGCTGTCTCTGTTAGGTAATACCACCGCTGCTGATTCCTGTTTACTATCTCGACTCAACTGAACTAGATTGTTGGTGTATCTGAAAAGTATTTTGGACCCGCTAACCTGTGAATTGAACTGCCAAGTTCCAGACAACACAGACATGAGTTGTTCCAAAGAACCTTTCTAAACAGGTCCACTCTTCCCGTATCCTTTCTTTCCCACTACTTCTGGTAGGTGGTAGGCTTAAAAGGGAGGTATTTAAAAACCATCATTAAAAACTGACATTTAAAGAAATTAAAGTTACAGTAATGTTTGGCCCTTTGTGTCCGTCCTTTGAGGCTTGTACTCTATGCATGGTCCCCAAGTTTCTGCAGGTGGCTTTGTAATGGTTTTCCACCCCCGAAAAATCTGTCTATTGTTGATGCATTTCATATAATAAAATCAACACTTTAGAAAGAAGAGGAGAACAGATGTAGGAGTTTGCTCTCAAATGCCGGAAGGCTGAAACCCTCCAACTGACAGTGGCTCTCCAGAGCCATTAAAGCGATGGACAACAAGTCCTGAAGAGACAGAATGATTCACTTGCATGGCTAACAGTGTCCTAAAGTCAACTTCAAATCATTCACTCACTTCTAGTATAAAACAAGACACCTAGCTGACAAACTGATTTAAGTTATGGAAAGCTGGCTCTCACTCAAGAGAAAAGAGTGGGTCAGCATTTGAGACTACCCTGACCTCATGATTTTCAGGAACTTTCTCTATAAAACATCCCAACAATGGTCAGACTCCTCTTTTGTTCTCCCTAAGCACTGTCCCTGGAAAGAACTGCTGGTTCAGTTTCTAGGAGAGCATCTGCTGTGTGCTGGGTGGCCACAGGTGGCATGGCAAGCCTTTTGCTGCTGTTTTCCAGATGGTAAACCCAAATCCTAAGACTGAATGCTGGGCACAGACACCCTTGGCCAGGGCTTAAGCGCTGCAGCCTCCTTCAGCCTCTGTTCACCTAGCCTAGGTGTTCTGTATGTGAACTATGAGCAGGGAGCATGGGGAGACTTTTGGATACCAGAGAGCAAGTGTTCCCCAACTTACTTGGCACAGTGGTCTGGAAAGACTTTGACCCTTCCCTTTGTCCTTTTTAAGAAAAGTTTTTTATTATTTCTTAGCTACATGTACGTGAGTTTGGGTATATACAAATGAGTGACATGCCCACGGAGGCCAGAAGGCATATCCCCCTAGAACTGAAGTTACAGGTAGTTGTGAGCCACCCAACGTGGGTACTGGAACCCAACTCAGGTCCACTGGGAAAGCCGTACACTCAACCACCGAGTCATGACCAGCCCCAAGACCAGTCCCAAAGACCCAGACATTTGCCGACCTGTCCGACAGGAAATGGGAGCTTTGCATTCTTAGTCCCTAGAGTGGTGGTTCTCAAGCGTCCTAATGCTATGACCCTTTAATAAAGTTCTTGATGTTGTGGTGACCCCCAACCATAAAAGTACTTTCATTGCTACTCCATAACTATAATTTTGCTAGTGGTATGAACTGCAATGAAAGTATCTGTCTTTTTTGATGGTCTTAGGTAATTCCTGTGAAACAGTCACGCAACTGCCAAGGAGTCGAGACACCCAGGTTGAGAGCCATTGCCCTAGATTTTTTTTTTTATTCCCTCAATCTTGGGGAAATTATGGACTTGTGGAAACCTGGAAAAGACACAACAGAATAGCTATCTACCTCTCTACTCAGTTTCCCCATAGTGTCAACATCCTCTAAGCATGCGTCTGGAAAGAAACGGTCTGGAGAGACAAGCTCTAGTCTTCCCTTTGGCTTTCTGACTGCTGAAACAAAGAACTTGAAGAATGAGAATTTCCCCGGGAACTCTGTGCTAATTAAGGGAAAGGCTGGCTTCTTTGCACCAGCCAGAGTAGGAACTTGCCTCCTATGAAAAGATTTCACACACTTCTGCGCACCCAACAGGATAGACCAGGGACCAAGCCAGAACATGAGGGATCAACAATGGTCATGAGACCACACCTTGATTAGGCCTGATTAATCATGCATACCTCTGGCTCTGTTTAACCCTACATCATCTCAGCATCCTAAAGATGGACTCGATGGTCACTGGAGCCCTTTATATGTTACTCTACCTAATGCGGCCACGTTGGATAAACCTCTCACATCTACTGGTTTCTTTAATTGATGTACTAGGAACAGGTGGGCAAGCCTTACCTACTGGGGCTGCTACAGTCCAGGCTGCTAGCCTGAAAACTCTGGTAACAGCCTCCCACCACAGCACATGGTCCAAAGGGAGCACATCACCCTGGCACAATGCTCATGCAACAGGTTCTTCTCAGGGCTCACCAGGTACCTTCTCCTCTTGGACTATGTGGCCCTCAGACCCCATCTCTCTTTAGTTTCTTCAAACTCTGATCAAATTTAACTTCTTTCCCATTAATGCATCTTTGATTAATTCAGTAAGAATAAGATATGCTTCTAAGTCTACAGGAAAGTGAATTCATGGAATTTGGGAAGAAGTCAAGTTCCCTATTAGCCTAGGCTGAAGAGTGATCTCAAGGCCAAGAGTGAGCTCAAGGGCTATAGAGGGAGACCACGTCTCAAATTTTAAAAGATGGAAGGGAAAGGAAAGGAAAGGAAGGGGAGAAAAGGGAAAGGAAGGGAAGTAGAAGGGAGGGGAGGGGAGGGGAAGGAAGGGAAGTGATGTGGAAAGAGGAACACATTGAAATAGGTTCCTAATCCAGGTTCTCAAACAAAATATCTTTGCCTACCCAAATGGGAGCAGTACAGAGGTTTCTTTGGTTCCATTATGCACCTACACAAGGGTCAATGTGATAAAGAAATATTGCCCCCAAAGTCTATTCTCCCAGGCATTTGCTGTTTCCTTAGAAACATCAAATACTTAACTAGCCCAAGGCTGACATTTATATATATATATGGCACAGTGGTTACCTGAAATACACTGTGCCAATAACTCTCTAATTTCAATATTTTTAATGTAAGATGCCTCAAAATCCTGCCACATGTATAAATCAGGTAGCGCTTTTAATTACCAGACTTTTCTGTCAAGCTACTTGCTGCTAGTGCGTACAAAATAAATATTCCTGATCTATTCTGATGTTCCTATCCAGGAAACAGTGTCTGCTTTGGAGATTAACCAAGAGTTTCTGACTCTAAAGTAAAAATAGCAAAAGCAGAGATGAGATCTCCAGGCTGCTTGAAGGTAGCTAGGTAGACGAGCTCAACATGAGCAAGAAATCCAGTGAGGATTTTCTCTTTAACAGACTTGACAAGTACAGCTAGCCCTGTCAGAGGGTATTCAGGAGTTGCAATTTATTTGCTTATTTGTTCATTTATTTGCACATACTCATGCATGCATTCATATGGCTATGTGGGTGTGCAATTGTGCACATGCACGTGTGCATTCATGCATGTGTGTGTATGTGTGTTTGTGGTGTACATACATGTGTTGCATGAGGCATGTAGAGGCCAGAGGTTGATATCAAATGTCAACCTCAATTATTAGTTTTGAGACATGGCCTCTCACTGAACCTGGAGTTCACTCATTGGCTAGACTAACTGGCCAGCAAGCCCTCTTATGTCTGAGATTGCTGGAATTATGATCACATATGAGAATGGATTTAAAAAGATATGGTCTATTTTTAAATATGCATGTGGGTGTGCAAATACGAGTATCGGCAGTTGCAAGTCTCATGATGTGGGTATTGAAAACAGAACTCAGGTCCACTGCCATCCCTCCATCCCTCCATCCTCACAGGCAACTTTTTATGTGAGCGCTATGGACCCACATCCCAGTGAGCATCCAGGTGCTCACTGTGAGCACTGCACTACATGAGTCATATCCCTATCCCCTGGTTATTTATTTTTCAGATGCCTCTGTATCCCAAACTGGCCTGTATCAATTACGTAGCTGAAGATGACCATGAACTTCCAATCCTTCTGTCTCCTTTACCCAAGTGCTGAGAATACAGCCATGCACCACCAGGCCAGGTCTATTTCAAGCCTATTTCAACAGGGAGCTTCTGTGCCTACTTGGCAAACTCTACAAGAATCTGTATTCCTAACTTCTTCAAATAATGACCTTTTGCAAATCAACAAAAACTTTAGATTTTGGTGGTGCTTCTTTGCTAAATAATAAGCAGGTTTAACAGAAACCAGATTCCGACTAAATGCTGTAGGTTAAAGGTTTTTAGAAAATCCCTCTTCTTTATAGTACCCAACACCATTGGGTACTATAACATCTTTAGCACCATACACACTCACATCTGCAGCGCAGCTCACAAGCAAGTAGACGACTAAAAAGTACTACATTCTCTCCATCCTGGTTCTCTCTTGGACATTTGCGTCCCAGCACGTACAATAAACATCCCTCACTAATATGACTGAGGCCTGATCTTCTGATCTTGTTCACTTGCCTGCTTTTTTTTTTCCCTGTCTTGTCTCTCTTACATTTGGGACTGTCCACATAGACACAATGAGACTGTCAGAGTCCAGACACGGAATCCATATGTGTTTCACATGTATTGCATGCATTAGCCTGACAGTAACTTTCCTGGATGTTTTTGTTGTGCCTGTGTTTTGATGGTGACCCACCACACGAGGTTACATATGGAGTGTTCCGCTTCTGATATGATGTTGAGTCTCAGAAAGTTTCAGATGTTTTCTTTTAACTCACTACAAAGATCAGGGCTGGCCTGGAAACCACAGAGATCTGCCTGCCTCTGCCTCCCAAGAACTGGCATTAAAGGCGTGAGCCACAGTGCCAAGTTTTACTATTCATTTCTAAACAATGAAGAAAGTGATTGTCCTCTTATATAAGAGCCAGTGCCTAGGAGAAAGATGCTGCTTCAACCATGGCAATGATGCTAATTTACTGGCTTCCCAGTGGAAATGTCAGCGAGCACAGTGCATACAGCAAGTTACTCAGTGTTAGGTCCAAGACCAGGGTTTGGAGAGACTTGCACACATATGATACAGCTCTCAGAACTAAATTTCAATTGCCTCGAACTTAGAAACCCTATATAGACCATTCTGTACATGCAGGGCCAAGCAGACATGACCGCTCACTCTCCAAGCCATTCCCTGTATCAAGCCTCTTCCTCGAGTCACGTCAGTTCCCTGCCAGAGTACAGTGCGCCATCTTTTATATACTTCCCCCAGATGCTCAACAGCCCCTTTCCTCACTGTCAAACACCCAGGCCTCGTCCATGTCTTTAAGTCAAACACCAAGCTCCTGCAAAAGCAAGTACAGAGTAATTATCAGGGCCATGAGAGTCCCAGCCAGAAAGGGCCTAGGATGGGGAGAGTGAAGAACTCTGAGCTAGAGGGGACAGACTTTGAAAAGATCCCCCTGTCAGTGAGCCATCAGGATCCTCAGCTGTCCCCTAAGGTTCTTTCTTTCCAAAAAGCTTAATTTACCTAGGGGTGCAGCAAGCATTTAGTGTGAAAGGCAGGCTCCATCCTCAGCACCAGAGGGAGAGGGGCAGTCTGAGGACACCCATGTTCCTCATGGGAGAAAAATATCCTTTACACATAGGAAATTATATTAAGAAAAAAAAATTCTTTACCAATTTCCTTTTATAAAAACATCCCCTTGAATAGCTTAGCTTTTAAAAAAAAAAAATTGGTGTTTTATAAACTTGACTTCAGCACTACTAAAGTGCTCAAATCCCATGGCTCAGTGTTTGGTAAAAGCCCTAAACTCTAATGTCAAGAAGCTTTGTAGTCAGTTCCTAATGAACTGCAAGTCATTGGCAGCCATTAGTGATTCCCATTAATACTCAGCAGAATTGGAACATATGCTCCAAGGCGATTTTACAGAAGCTCAGGGGCCACACTGTAAAGTTCTTAGCCTAGATCTAGTGCTTTTCGAAGAGTTCTTACAGGTTAAACCATAAAGAAAGAAATTATCATTTTAATACTTATTATGATGTAAATGAGTCCATATAGCAATACAGCTGGTAACAAGCCTGCTTCATTTCTAGCCAGTCCAATACACATACACATACTTATTCCAAACCCTTCTCCCAAAAATGTACAAATGAAACTATATTATCAGTTAACCAGTTGGAATCCCTCTCAGGATAAAACTAGCCCTGATACAGACAGGTATCGATGCCCCATTACTCTTAAATGTTTGCCCCCATCCTAGTTTTCCTCCCCTTGCTCTGATAAGCACACGACCACAGCACCTTGGGGGCAAAGGGTTTATTTACTTCAGCTTACAGTGTTGAGGCCATCACAAAGAGAAGGCAGGGCAGGAACTCAAGGAAGGAACCTGGGGGCAGGAACTGAAGCAGAGGCCAGGGAAAAGTGCTGCTTACTGGCTTGCTCTCTGTGGTTCATCAACCTGCTTTGTTATACACCCAAGGACCACCTGCCCAGAGATGCCACTATCTACAGTGGGCTGGGCTCGCCTAGGTTAATCATGTATCAAGAAAATGTCCCCTACCCAGACTTGGCTCCAGATCCATCTAATGGAGGTGTTTTCTTAACTGGCGTTCCTTCTTCCCAGATGCTTCCTTTGTAAATCAGGGATGGGGCAGGGTCCCTATTTTATTGTCACTGTTTCAAACCTTCACAGAGATTCCGAAATGGGTGGAACTAAGCAAAAATACCCTTTGAAAACACTGAAGTTTATAAAAAGACAATGATCCTCCAATCCTATTTCCTTACATAATATTTAACTTTTAAAAAATGACCTTAGTGTTTTTGCAAGGGATTCAATAGACATATGAAAGGTGAGGCGACATAGAACTATATGGGCAATGCTGGGCTCCAGACTACGTTTTGTGCATTCGGAGTAACACATCATCATTCCAAGCTACGCAGTCACTATCTCCCACACATCCACCTTCCTTCTCCAGCCCCAGGAACCACTAATGTATCAGGAAACACCTCTCTTTTGGCCATGTCATATAAATCAGTTCATATAAAGTGAGGCTTTTCACGACTTGTTCTTTCATTTAATACTTTGAAGGTTCATCCACATCATAACATTTTATAGCTAGATAATATTCCACTGTGTGACTCTTCCACTCTTCATAGAGTCATCTGAATGAATCCCTGAGTGTGTGCATGTTTTGGCCACCATGAGTTATGCTGCTATGAACATCTGTGTACACATGTTTGTGAGGATCTCTGCTTTCACGTGTGTTGGCTCTGTATCCCTAGCATTGGAATCACTGGGTCCTATGGTAACTTTGCCTTGATCCTTTGGTGGCAAGCCAAACTGCTCTCCAAAGCAGCAGCCCCATAGTTCACTCCTATTGGCCAAATGTGTGAGGCTCCAATGTCTCCAAGGCTTTTCCAGAGTTTATTGTCTCTTTTTTAATTAGTAGCATTAGTTTGTTAAACTCTAATGTTCTGTTTGTAATGTACCACATCTCAAAACAAGCCTATTTATTCAGGAATAAGGACTCAGATATCCTAACCTTTACTTTTTAAATTTAAAATGTGTTCAAAGGTCATTCTTGAAACACAAAATAAAGCCACACAAATCGAACACTTCCTTAATAAAATGAAGGTACCATCTCTACATATATACATTGTTATTCTTTCCCAAATCCTATCAAGCTATAGAAATGACCAACAACCAGATCTTGCTGCCAGAGTGGTATTACTAAGGTACTGTAATAGTTAAATATCTAACCACAAAGTTTTAGCCAAAGTGGGGAAAAAAAATCTCTGTGGAAATACAGACCTGAGTAGGATGTTCTAAGGAGATCACTAAACTATCCTCAGAAATCACCCAAGAAGCTGGTAAAAGAACAAAAGTTTAATGACAGTTCTAAGTGTGCTAACACTGAGCTAAGAAACAAGCTTTGCATGGTAGCAAGAATTTGCTTGCTGGTCAGATGAGTGGGTTTGATTTCTAGCTTTCCCATTTAGTAGCTATTAATATATGAGCATAGTACACTTCACATCTCTCCACTCCAGTTTCCTGATCTGGAGGCAATGACTTGCTCCATGAGACACTGGAGCTGTGCTGCTAAGGTATCTAACACAGCGGCCAGCTGACAGAAAGCAGACACTAAAATGCTACCTTCCATTCATTTTTCTGCTGCCTTTGGGCAAGACTTCCTAGCAAATAAGACCCTTAGTAAATGCAGTGGGTCGCTGGGAAATGAATGCGAGTCCCTGTAGCCTGCGGGATTCCCTTATAAAGCACTTCCCCACAGATGTTCTGCAAACTACTCAAGAGAGCTGTGACAAAGAGAACCATCAACGAGGTTACACGGAGACTACAGGGGGAGATTCTTGGAAGGCAGTCGGGGGTGAGAGGACACCTTCACTTTTATCTGTGGCATTAGAATAACTTCCGCAAGGCCCACAGATGGGCTGGGCAAAGCACTGAAAAAGAGAAGGCAGCAGCTGTGTTCACATGGCCCACTGGGCGCTGGGTGTGGACCTCTGGGCTCAAGGTGGGTGCAGGAAGCAGAGATGCGAAGTGCTAGGGGAAGCAAGTGAACTGAGGGCCGGCCCGGTGATGGAAAAGCCATCCCAAGAATGTGCGCATTGAGCTTGACCCGGCTGCCTGTTCTCCTACCTGATCCGGTTGTCGCAGAATTTGTTGAGATGAGATTGGTTGAGGTAAATTATGCGGGCCGGTGCCTCTAGCTGGTCTCCAACAGACGTGGCCCGGGACATCTCATCCTCTGCCTTCTTGTAGCCCGCAGAAGAACGAACGGGTCCTGCAGAGGCGAGGCGCGGGGGAAACAAAACACAAAGAAGTCAGCCTCCAGGCCCGAGACTGCGAGACGGCTGCAGGCGGGGACCAGCCGCGAAGGATGCTCTATAGAGACTGGGGCCGCCTATGTACCTAGGCTGCCCCCCCTGGAGACCAGACTGTAGCCACAGCCGCCGCTACCGCGGCAGGTCCCGCCCCACTCAGCCCCGCCCTGAACTTGCGAGGCCCCACCCCTTTATGACTCGAGACGCCCCACCCCGACCTGTGAGTAGGCCCCGCCCCGCCGTGGACCTGTGCGGCCCCGCCCCTCCCCCAAAGCCCCATCCCAACCTGGATTCGTGGAAAAGGTTCCCTGGCTTCTCGAGCTGTGTATTTACCAGAGACCTCACTCCGCCCTAGACCTTCAGGAAGCCCGGTGGACCCAAGGCAACCCTATCTCGCCCGACTCCAGCTCTCCTGGGCGTCTTGGCGGCCCAGAGCGCACGTGGAGATGGAGCTGGCTGTGCACATAGCTTGTGGTACCCGCGCTTGCCAGGTTGGCCCAGGGGCGATGGCAGGAGGGCCGGCCGCTTTAGACTGCCTGAGTCTGGAGAGGAGGCCAAGGGAGTCAGCAGCAAAGCCAGAAGACCTCCACCTAGCTTGTCCTTGTCCTTGCACTCGGGACCTGGTTTTTCTGGGCTTCTTTGACAGTGTTAAGTCACAATGAGACAAACAGCCCTAGGGAGATGCTCTACTTGAAGTCATCACAGGTGACAGCAACTCTGCTGTGGAATCAGTCACCCACTAGGTGGACAGAGCTTGCCCCCACCGCGAATCCTGCACGAGCTCCTCAGCTGGTGTCCACAAACAAGTCAGATTACTTCAGAGGAGCAACTAACTTCATCTCCAGCTCTGGTCCAATGTGTGAGCTCCCAGTTCCTTGCTTTAAGTAGTTCCTGCGGCTCCCACACAAGCTTCCCTGCCTCCCAGTTCTATAAAATTGACAGCAAGCCTTATTTAGAAGCTTCTGAATGGGCTTAATTCCCCAGCACTTTTCTTGGGTGTATGCAGAAGTATATACTACACTGTGCGCACGCACGTGTATACACACACACACACACACACACACACACACACACACACCAGCAGCAGCAGCAGCAGCAGCAGCAGCAGCAGCAGCAGCAGCAGCAGCAGCAGCTCCCTCTGGGAACAGGCGGCCCACCTTAAGATGTAACCCTTAGGGAGAATCGAAGCTTTGCAGGTGGAACCTTGTTTTCCTTAAATATTCATCCAACTAAACGCTTCATCTTCTCTATCACAAAGGTGTATATTGCACACCATTTACCAAACTTGCATCTTATGGGAGCAAACTCCCACTTACTAGCTACAGAGATACTGTTCCCTGACATGGAGAGAAATGTGGGAAACTACAGTTGTGTTTAAATCATCTTAACTACAAGGCTTACAATCCCTTACAGGAGAAAGCCGAAGATGAAACGCAAACTGAGTATATCCCGCGCGGACATACTCTGCAGACCAGTGAAGGAGTATTAAGCCTGGAGTAGGCTGAAATCCAGCCCACACGCCTGGGTCGGGGCCACCAGCCAGATAAAGAAAGCCCTTTTCTGCTCCTTCTTGAAGGAGTGCACCACACCCAGGCTTTCTCCACACCCTGGGTAGGAGCAATCCCTCACCTCTTTCGCCTTCCCCATCTACTTTCTAGTGTCCACCAGAGCCAGGAGACAATGCCAAGTCCTCTCATTACAGAGAAAGGACAGCAGGAAACAACAAGGACTGCTTCCATATTGGCTACCCTACCAGCTCTGCTTCCTGGGTTTCAATCTAGAAAGGCTTGGCTTTGACTCATTTATTTTCTTTCCGTAAGCTAGGAAAGGAATCCCGGGCCTTTCCAAGACTCTGCCACAGAACCATATATCCCCAACTCAGGCTGCTTTTTAACAAGCCTGCGACTTTTAGGCAAATGGAGATACGTTTGTGAATAACCTGTATAAAAGAATAGGGTTTTTTTTTCCTCTCTGTCACTTGACATGTTTCATTTTCCACCTCAGCATTCATTGCCATCACTTGACATTATTTGTGATGTTTGTTCGTATCCGAAAGCCCAAGTTCCAGGACACCAGAGATCTATTTTGTCTACTACAGTTACCTGAACAAGAATCCCAGAGTCCTACTGCCTGGCACATGATGGGAACCCATAAAGAATGTCTTTGAATTTCCCAGGTAGGGCTAGAGTGACCAGCACAGAGGACCAAAGATCTACCATTAGCTGGGATCAAACAGTCTGTTGCCAGAACTGCACTAACGGACTGGCTCTCCACTCTTCTAAGCACCACATCCATGAAATCCACATCCAAGAGAACTCCCGCTATGTCCTACTTTGTGGACCACATCCTCCCCGATTCTGCACCACACTGCTTTGTAAGTGATTCTCATAAACAGCCACACACCTGAACAATCAGTTGTTAGATGCTGTTTAGGTCACAGAATAGGAGTTGTCCTCTCTTGTCCTCAAAAGTATCAAGTAGTTTAAGGAATCAAGTGGCAATCCATAGCATTACATGCGCCTGGCAGTGAGTGGCCATTTATAACCAAAACTGAGCGTGAGACTCAAGGTGTTAAGGGAGGTCAGAGGTCACACAATAACTTGTGCTTTGAGTGGGAAAGTGCCTGTGAGCAGACTGCAGATGTCATGCTAGGTTGAGAAGGCCGAGCTTTGACCTGGGCTTCATCTAAAGCCACAGAAGATGTCTAAGCAAGAAAGATGAGCATCCAGCTGTGCAGTCTAGGCACAAGCTGGAAAACGCATGAGTTGTTTTTGAGAGAGGGAAACTGGTTGTGTGGGATATAAAGGGCAAGGGAACTGGATACCTGCGGTTTAAAGCAGACTAGGACAAAAAGCATCGCAGACAGAAATAACGGAGAGATTACCAGTGGTCAAGGGCACATACTACTCTTAGGACATGAGTTCAGTTTCTAGCACCCATGTTAGGTGGCTCAGAACTGTCTGTAAATCCAGTTCTAGGGAACCAGACACCACTGGCCTACATGGACACTTGCAAGCATATGACATATATACACACATATACATAATTAAAATTAATAAAAGAATGGAAACAATAGCTTGCTCAAGCAATTAAATTCTGACAACTACTATTAATGGTGAAGGATTATTGACACAAGTAAGTGGCAACAGAGCAAGATTGACAACATATCTCCCAATTTTTAAAATGCAACAATGCTCATCTTCCTATATTTAACAGAGTGATTTTAGTCTATGATGAAATGGTTAATCATCCTCAATGCCAAGATTCAAATTTCTTCTACCACCATGATCTCATCTTGACCTACCCCTGAACTGGAAGATATATTTTCAAAATAACACAAATTTGTATTGCCTAAGGAAAACACTATGCCATTTATAGCAGGGTGCATTATGATGAAGGTTTCAAATTTGGACTCCTGAGACAAACCCTGAGTTAATGCATTTTGCAGATACCACCGCATGATAGCCAAGCGTATGCTTATAACTCCCCCCAAATAAGCAGGCACAGTTTCAGCAGATAGCTGGGTCAATAGATACCTGGTAAATGAGAAAAGAAAAAGAAAGTAAAGGGAAAGGATTAAGAGAACAAGACTAGGCGAATGGACAGGAGCCTCAGTTTGCTTCCACAGAAAGCTGTGGACAATTGTGGCCAAGCCTTTGAAGAAAAACACTTATCTTGCCTAACCCTGAAGAATGGCTATCACAGCAGCAGTCATAACCTTACAATGGATGAATACAGACTAAATCCAACGGGTTAGATGCCTCCTGAAGGCACCTATGCAGCCAGGAACCATGGACTACTTCCTTATCTGGGCACTGAACCCTGCTTCCTTCCCTCAGGGGCAAGCCAGTACCCAGCAGCTACATCTGTGCTGTGCAATTCTATGGATGCAGTTCTCCGAACTGATGATGGTGGCTACGTGCTCAAGGTGAGCCATGGTGGGTCAGCAAGCATGGGAACCAGAAAGGATGGCAGAGGCTGACCTGTAGGCACACACTTTGCAGGTCTGAAGCCTTCTTCCACCCACCAAGGGGGCCAGGAGGCAGAGGAAAAGTTTCCTTTAAAATAAATACAAAGCAGCTGAAGGACAGCCAGAGTCCCCTACTCTGTCCCATCATTTTGAGGTCTTTGGTTTCCATATCTGATATAAGCCACACTCTCGTCACTCTATCAATTACTCATAACCAGATATACTAAGTAACACAGAAAAGAACCCATAGATAACATATATTACCTTATAAGACAGGAGAGCAAGAAAGGTGAACCAGGAGGAGCAAACTACTCTTCACTTATCACCCTGAGGTACCATGGTTGCAGATGTCTCAGACACAGGTCTCATTAGATCAGAGGTTCTTGACCTTCCTAATGCTAGACCCTTTAATACAGTCCCTCATGTTTTCATGACCCCCCAACCATAAAAATATTTCACTGCTACTTCACAACTGTAATTTTGCTACTGATATGAATCATAATGTAAATATCTGATATACGGGGTGTCTGTCTATATGTGACCCCCCCCCAAAGCATCCACAAGTTGAGAACCACTACATTAGATACAAGTACCCAGACCCAGAGACACTAGATCTCAAGAAGAAAGACTCCATGGCAGCTTTCTGGCTCCTGGTTTGAATGAACCCTTAAATGGTTGGAAGGTAACCTAGAGATGATAGACAATAGCTGATCATGTAAATATGACTAAAGCAGTGAGTGAAGAGTAGAAATGGGGCAGAGAAGATCTGGCTAGCTACTGTAGCCACACTACTGGCTCCAAGCACAAAGAGCACTGGATACACAACTAGCATCTAGCTACAGTTTACCCTCCAGCAACCCCTGCCTGTCATCTCTAGCTCTTCTCTCAGCTCTGGCTCTGGCTCTCCTATCCATCTCTTTTCCAATGCTAGTGAGAGGTAGCATCCATATGTGGTGGTAGTGCATTCACTTCCTAGAATCAAACAAATCCACTAGCATTTCACTCATGTGCAGCGTGTGGGTGATAGGAAGAAAATGCAGCTCACTGGTTAGGAAGCAGGACAACACCTCTCCCCGAGAGAGAGCAGGTACAAGTAAAGAGGACAACTCCCTTCTAGCCGTCATGGAGCTAACTGCATGGAAATCATGCTTTATCAAAGTGAAAATTCCTAGTAAGCCTTAACATCTACTTATAGTATGAGCTGGAATAGAAGATATTTTTGTATCTTTATCTTATTAAGATTTATGTAGTACGTATAAATAATAGCATAAGTTAAACAGATCCAGGCAGTTACATGCTTTTAAGTAAGGAAGTAAATACAAAATGGAAGTTACAATTGCTAAATTATTACAAAGTGTTTCATTGAGATAAGGAACATAGGGGAGAAACCCTTCATTCCAAACTGCATTTTTTCCCTAACAAAATCAACATGTCCATGATTCCAAACAATGTTCAGGGCTTACCTAGTTCCTCCATCTCTCTGGCAAAGTTTTACCATCTCTGAGAGTCTGATGGAGATGAGAAGGAGAAGTAATATCAGACCTTGTGTGGACAGTCAAGAATGTGTCTGGGAATAGCATAATATCCCACTCCTGTGGTACAAAAGACCAGGGCAAGACTTTAAAGAGTTTAAAGCCAGCCTACACACACACATACACACACACACACACACACACACACACACACACACAGAGAGAGAGAGAGAGAGAGAGAGAGAGAGAGAGAGAGAGAGAGAGAACACATCTGTATTTATTTGGGGTCTTGGGGAGTATTTAAAAACCCCTGGAATTTCCTGAGCAGCAGAAACATTAGAGCCTTTATTATTAGCAGTGAGTATCTTTATCCACTCTTGAGTTTATACTAAGATATTGGCTGAAGGTTTAGATGCATCTAGGCATGCAGCTGATGTCAACTCCGTGGTTAGAAGTCCAGGACTTTGAATTGGGTCGATCAGCACAATATCCCAACCTATAGGGCAGCTGGAGATTGAGTTACATCATGCTGTCAATAATCCCACTAAGAACACCTACATAGAGGAAACCAAAAAAGCAAAAACAAGACAAAAGCCACTCTGGATACAAAGGTCAGGCTGAGGACTCAGGTTGGTGATTCACACTAATATGCAGACAAGGTGATATATTAAACCTCAAACCTGGTATTCTCCCACACTAAACCCTAGTACCTTTAAAGTTAGATGGTCCTGGGTTAATTCTTATAATGAAACTCATTACAAGTGTACTATGTTCCTGAATTCTCTGAAGGGCTTGTAATTTATAATGCAGTTGATCAGAAATCCTGGTGATCTGGGAGCCCGAGCTGTAGCTGGTGTCACTGGCAAGTGCAATTCTGTGTCACTGACTTAACTTCTGGCCAGCTAGTGTTATAACTGTGAAGTCTTTATTTTTGTATGTGGGGGTGCTGTGGATGGAGGTGTATATGTATGGCGCGTGTGTGTTTGTGTGTGTGTGTGTGTGTGTGTGTGTGTGTTATGTGCACACATAGAGGGGTGTAACCGTGAGCACATAGGTGTGGAGGCTAGAAGTCAATGTCAAGTCTCTTCTTCAGCCAGTCTCCACCTTATTTTTAAGGCAGAAACTTTTATTGGACCTAAAGTTTATCATTTAATTAGGATGACTAGCCAATGAGCTCAGAGATGCTCCTGTCTCTGACCCTTACACATGGCTTTTCTGTAAGAGCTAGTAATCCAATTCCAGGTCCTGAGTCTCATGCAGCAAGCCCTTTACCAGCTGAACCTCCAGACCCTAGTATTGTGATCTCTTGAATGATGGACTTAAAAAGGAAATCTTCTTAACAATTGCATAACATCTTAGGCCACAGGACAGACAGGACTAAAAGCCAGATCTCCAGAAACTTGAGTCCTAATCCCTTATACTTGGTCCTGCTGCTTTGTGAGCCTGCAGAAGCTTAAGTCCTGATCCACTTACGTCTGGTCATGCTACTCTGTGAGCCTAGCTAAACAGCTGCCCATTCAGCCACAAAATTGAAACTGATTATAGAAATCAAAGGTTGACAATTGTTCTAAAAAGTGAAAGTCTGTAAATATTTTAAGCTTTGGGCCATGTAGGTCTCTCATATTCCTTCTCCTCCTTCCACACCCTCTTCCCTTCCTTCTATCCCTCCTTCCTCCTTTCTTAGCACAAAAATCTTTAAAGTTTTTTTCTTACTGTTTGTTTCTTCAGAGTCTTCCAAATGCCCTTGTGTTAAAGGCTTGGTCAGCAGTAGTAGCATTATTGGAAGATAATGAACCTATAGGTGGGAAGGCCTAATGTAAGGAAGTTAGGTCATTGGAAGGGATATGGGGACTCAGGTCTCTCCCGTCCTGTAGTTCCTTCCCAGTTACCATGGATGAGAAATTTCTTCCATCATAGGCTCCCTCCATGATGCTCTGCCTTACTGTTGGACTAAAGCCAACAGGCCAAGTGACCATGAACTGAAAATCTAAAAACCCAGGCCAAAATAAGTTCTCCCTAAATTGTTTACCCAGCTGTTTTATCACACTGTTGGAATGAGGACTGACACCATTTTTACCTCACAGATTAGCATGAGCCTCCATGCCAGTTTGTAAAGCAGTAATATGCCCAGAATTCTCTCTCAGTTAGATGATGCTCTCCCATCTCTACATCAAGGAAATAATAGCTTACATCTACCACCCAGGCCCAGATTCATAGATATGAGTTGACCCACCCCAACAATAACCCCATAGATGAACTTCTAGAGCACATGAAAGAGTCAATCCTAGAAATCCAAATTGCAGAACCTCCATGACACAGGGCAATAACAGAATATCCAAGAAGAATCCCAGTAAGGATCCAGAATTGATAGTGTAACACAAGGCAGAGGCCTCAAGCTAGACCAATGACTTCATGCAATGAACATTCGCAAGCACAGCTTCCACAACAAGATTTTTCTTTTCTTTTGGGTGCAAAGTTACAAGGGAGGATAGGTACAAAGGGACAGGGAGATGGGAATGGGGAGCACAATGTGAAATTCACAAAGAATCAGTCAAAAATTAAATTCAAAAAATTCTATTACTTTATACTTTCTAGAAGATGTGGCCATTCAGACTTCTATAATGAGGGATAAGAGGTTAACATGTCTTTCTCTTACTTGAAAATTATACAAAGGTGGCTCTCTCTATGCCTCTAAGCATGCCTTCACTCTAGGAAAGCAGTGTCATGACTGATTACAGAGCTTTTTAATCAGAAGCATTCGCATGAACACAAGCATACATGCATGCTTGCACACACACACACACACACACACACACACACACACACACACCTCCTAAGGTTTTTCAAGCTTAGCTCTGGCTTCTACACCATACTTGCAAAGCTCTTTCATTGCTCTTGAGAATACAGGCACGTGAGTGGCAGTTTGGGTGCTGGGGAAAACTGGGGCTGATGAGCTCTCCTAATCAGACACAATGGAAATGCTGGGCAAATACAGAATGTGGTTATTTTTGCCTTGGCAGACACACTTCAGAGGCTTCTCAAGACCCCACTTTGCACAGACTGTGTCTCTCCAAATATAGCAGATGTGATCCACTCCAAGCAAGAGTTCAGGAGCTCAGAGAACAAAGGGAAGATGACAGTGATGTGTCCGGATTTCTTATTTCTGTCAACACTTACTGGATTCTTTTCTCTTCTCACAGGAATAAAGAAAATGCAGCAAAAGTAATAGACTGTGGGCTGTTTATGACTTTAAATATTGAGGATGCTCGATCCATTCAGTTACCAAATACCTCCTACATGTGAGGCATTTTGCTGGGTGGTGGGAGGGAGAAGCACACAGTTGAAGGTATAGCTTTTTGTCAACCTGACACTAACTGGAGTCACTTGGGAAGGGGGAACATTAACTGAGGAATTGTTTCCATCAGATAGTCGTCTGAGCATGTCTAAGAGCTATTTTCTTGATTAATGACTGATGCAGGAGGACCCAATCTACTGTGGGCAGTGCCATTCTTGGGAAGATGGGTCTGGCCAGGGGGAGCAAGCGATCAGCTCTCCTCCATGGCTCCTGCTTCTGGTCCCACTTGAGTTCCTGCCCTGACTTCCCTCAATGATAGGCTGTGACTGGGATGTGTGAGCCAAATAAACCCTTTCCTCCTCATGTTGCTTTGGGTCATGGTGTTCCAAACAGTAGCAGAGAGCCAAACTATGACACTTCCATTCAATAAGGCCTGCAATACAGACTCCTGTCCTAAAAACTTATTCTGTGTCCTGTGCTAACTCATCTTGTAAATTAAGCGAAGACAGATGTGCTTTTCTGGAAATGAATTTCATAGATTAAACCAGACTTTAAAGAAAAAAATCTATGATACATATATTCTCAGTTCAGAGGATTTTTCACTCCGGTTCAACTGGGTTGCCCAGTGATTAAGTACAAGCATAGTGATTTTTTTATAGCAACTCTCTCTGCTAGGAGAGATTCTCCATTGCTCCTGGGACCTCAAATCTGGACTCCAAGCAGGGACATCAGTTTTAAAATCCCACAGAGAATTCCATAGAGACGGGTAGTCACACACTGCCATTATAGGGGGCAGGGTCCAGGATACCACACTGCCTTAGTACCAAAGTCTACAAATGCTCCATCCCCTTCCACAATGGCACAGCCTCTGAATCTCAACTACACTCATCCTTTCACTCACCTCTAGATAGCACATCATGCCTGACACAGCCTACGCTGTGCCTAAACAGACGCATACCATGCTTCTTTATTATCTGCATGACATTCATTGCTATTCTTAAACATTTTTCATCCAGTATTGGCTGAGTCTGCAGATATGGACCCTGCCAGCACAGAGCACCAACTCCAATTTTCAAGTTGACTCTACAGAACCAGCACTGACGTGACCCTGTCTACTGGGAATCCCTGCTCCAGTATGTCCTCCTAACACTGCATTTTTACAATACAGCATTAACTGCATGAAGACTTTATTTGCTTGTTTTCTATTATCATCTTTTGATACATGCTCCAGGAGGCAAGGCTCATGCTCATATTAGCCATACATTAGCCAACGTGCCTGCCTCCCCCACGCCCCAGAAGAAAGGCATGCAGTAAATGTGTCCTGGGCATGAACCAAGTAAACACCGGGACTTCACTGTCCTCTTTAAGTGGAAATAGGAAGATGCAATTCCTCAAGTTCTATTGTAGCTACTCTGACCACCTCTCCCTCCTAAGGCAACATATAATAGACAGCTGGGGAAAATGGAAATGTCTAGTTGCTTGGAGCTCATGATGCTGGGGACGTTCACGTGAGCAACTTTCAGTATGTTGTGATGAAGGATGTTCGGGCTCTATGGTCGTCCTTCTCTTGTGCCCCTCCTTTAAAGGATACTGTGTAAATGGATGGGAGGGACTGAGGTATGAGAAGAGCTGGGCTCCTTAACAGAAATGCCTTCTGCCTCCTCTCGTCTACAGAAGGACAACCTATTCTTCCTGCTTTGATTTACATCGACAGCCTTCGCATGGTCTGCTAGGCTTTATGACATGATAGGAGTCTTCGCAAGTGGCTCTGCCTCACCCCTGCAGACACAGAAGCCCTCTGTCCATAGCCCTGTGAAAGGGCTCCTAGCTGTCCAGTCAGCCCCTAAACCTCCACAGAAAGAGAATGGCAGGGCTAGGAGAGCAAAACCTGTTGCTCTCAGTCATTCTTAATTATCTCTCAGACCTCGGCTCTCTGATTGGAGAACTTTCCACAGAGAGAGAAATCGGGACCTGTGTTCTTCGCTCCCCACCATTCTCCTTCCACTTTTCCCACAGATCAAAGGCAGAGGCGGCTTTTGTGAGCTTGCCTGATGCCATTGTCCAAGCAATGCCTAAAATCCCACTGAGGTACCTCTCCTTTCCAGGCAGAAAATGCTGAGGCCCGAACCATCCACCAAGCACTTTGTACATATGCTGAAGGGTAGGGGATCACAGGAAGCTCAAAACAAAAGGTTCCTATTCAGTCCCTGTGGATCTTGACAAGGTTTTCTTTCCCAGGGAGACAGAGGCCTTAAGTTCATGGAAGTCAGATGTCATGTACAAAGGAAAAAGCACATTCAGTGTCGTCATCTATCAACCGAGGCAGCCCAGCTTGTCATGCTGGCTCATCCTCACTGGTCAGAGGAGCCCAGCATCTACTTCCATCAGCAATCTTCATGCAACCTTCCAAGTGTGTGTAGTAAGACATTAACAAGTCAATCGAGGCCTCCATTCCCGGGGCTCTGGCAAACCAAAGTTTCCCAGTATTCTGGCTTTTCCTAACTTTCTCGCTGATTTGACATTTTGTGAATCACATTTTCTTCTCAGACATAGAAGTGAGAATACTTAAATTTAGGAAAACCTGTTACAGCAAAGGCATATGGAGTGTCTGCCTCACAATATCTTCAGCCCAGTCAGTCCTGCCAGACCAATCCTGTTCATCATGCCACAGACGGGTCATCTGTAATTACAGTTCTAAAAGGCATGCTAGGGATGGCAGCATATGCCTATAGCCCCAGCACTTGGCAGGGGAGGGCAGGAGGCATTCTAGTACAAGGCCAGGTTAGGCTACATAGTGAGTTTGAGGCCAGCCTGGGCTACATATGGAGACGTTATCTGAGAAAAAAAATGTATCTTTTGGTGAGCCTACCACTATTCCAAGTATTCTATATTTACTGGCCTATCCTTTTTTTATTAGATATTTTCTTTATTTACATGTCATATGATATCTCCTTTCCGAGTTTCCCCTCCAAAAATAGAAAAAATAAAATAAAAACAAAACAAAACAAAAAACCCTGTTCCCTCCCCCTGCTCACCAACCCACCCTCTCCCACTTCCTGGCCCTGGCATTCCCCTACACTGAGGTATAGAACCTTCACAGGACCAAGGCCCTCTCCTGCCCTTGATGACAGACTAGGCCATCCTCTGCTATACATATGCTGCTGGTGTCATTAGTCCCACCATGTGTACTCTTTGGTTGGTGGTTTAGTCCCTGGGATCTCTCAGGGAACTAGTTAGTTCATATTGTTGTTCATCCTAAGGGGCTACAAACCCTTCAGCTCCTTGGATCCTTTCTCTAGCTCCCTCACTGGGGACCCTGTGCTCAGTTCAATGGATGACTGTGAGCTTCTACTTCTGTATTAGTCAGGTACTGTTTACTGACCTTTCTCTTTTTTTCCACGTGTAAGAGGTTTAATTGAGAGGGCAAGAAGGGGCAGTAGCAGAAAAAGAGGAGAGAAAGAGACAGAGAGACAGAAAGAAAGAGAGCTTATTGACCTTTCTTATCCCTATATAAGATTGCACAACTACTATGGAAACAGGTATAAAATTTCTCTAAACATTGAAAACAGAAATACCATTCGATCCAGCCATGTCCCTCTGACAGTCAAAGTCAGCACACAACAGAGCTCCCTGCATCCTGATGATCACCACCTTATGAGTCACAATCTACTTAGAACCAGCCAAGTGCTACCAATAGCTAGATGGATAGAGAAAGTGTGATGTACATATATATGGATGTGCACACACCCACAATAGAGTGTTACTCTACCACAGAGCAGAACAAAGTCAAACCATTAGGAGGGAAATGGGTGGAAGCAGAGAACATCCTTCTAAGAAACATTAGCCTGACTTAGACAAGAATGTTTTCTCTCATATGTGAAGTCTGGAAGAAAAAGAAGGTATGAAAGGGGAGATAAACTATTAGAATGAGGGAAGGGCTTAAAGAGAGTAATGAGTCAGTATGATAAAGCACATCGTAAGTGATGTACACCACAGAAAGACTCATAATTTTGTATAATTAACATGCACTCTTTGTATAATTAACATACACTCTTAGAAATCCAATTTAGAAAGCCATCCACTGTATGACAAGAACTTCAAGTCTCTGAAGAAGGAAATTGAAGAAGATCTCAGAAGATGGAAAGATGTCCCATGCTCATGGATTGGCAGGATTAATATAGTAAAAATGGTCATCTTACCGAAAGCAATCTACAGACTCAATGCAATCCCTATCAAAATTCCAACTCAATTCTTCACAGACTTGGAAAAAGAAATTTTCAAATTCATCTGGAAAAACAAAAAACCTAGGATAGTGAAAACTATTCTCAACAATAAAAGAACCTCTGGTGGAATCACCATCCCTGACCTTAAGCTGTACTACAGAGCAATTGTGATAAAAAACTGCATGGTATTGGTAGAGTGGGAGGCACGTGGATCAATGGAATAGAATTGAAGACCCAGAAATGAACTCACACACCTATGGTCACTTGATCTTTGACAAAGGAGCTAAAACCATCCAGTGGAAAAAAGACAGCATTTTCAGCAAATGGTGCTGGCTCAACTGTCGGTTAGCATGTAGAAGAATGCAAATCGATCCGCTCTTATCTCCTTGTACAAAGCTCAAGTCCAAGAGGATCAAGGACCTCCACATAAAACCAGATACACTGAAACTAATAGAAAAGAAAGTGGGGAAGAGCCTGGAGCACATAGGCACAGGTGAAAATTTCCTGAACAGAGCACCAATAGCTCATGCTCTAAGATCAAGAATTGACAAATGGGACCTCATAATATTACAAAGCTTCTGTAAGGCAAAAGACACTGTTAATAGGACAAAATGACATCCAACAAATTGGGAAAAGATCTTTACCAATCCTCTATCTAACAGACGGCTAATATCCAATATATACAAAGAACTCAAGAAGTTTGACTCCAGAGAACCAAATAACCCTATTAAAAATGGGATACAGAGCTAAACAAAGATTCTCAACTGAGGAATACCGAATGGCTGAGAAGCACCTAAACAAATGATCAACATCCTTAGTCATCAGGGAAATGCAAATTAAAGCAAGCCTGAGATTCCACCCCACACCAGTCAGAATGGCTAAGATCCAAAACTCAGGTGATAGCAGATGCTGGCAAGGTTATGGAGAAAGAGGAACATTCCTTCATTGCTGGTAGAATTGCAAGCTGGTACAAACACTCTGGAAATCAGTTTGGCGGTTCCTCTGGAAATTGGACATAGTACTAACAGAGGACCCAGCTATACCACTCCTGGGCATATACCCAGAAAATGCTCCAACATGTAATAAGAACACATGCTCCACTATGTTCACAGAAGCCTTATTTATAATAGCCAGAAACTGGAAACAACCCAAATGCCCCTCAATAGAAGAATGGATACAGAAATTGTGGTACATCTACACATTGAAGTATTACTCAGCTATTAAAAAATGAATTTATGAAATTCTTAGGGAAATGGATGAATCTGGAAAATACCATCCTGAGTGAGGTAACCCAATCACAAAAGAACACACATGGTGTGTACTCTATGATAAGTGGATATTAGCCCAGAAGCTCAGAATACCCAAAGTACAATCCACAAACCACAAAGAAACTCAAGAAGAAGGAAGATCAAAGTGTGGCTGCTTCATTTCTTCTTAGAAAGGGGAACAAAATACCCATCTAAGAAGTTGCAGAGACAAACTATGGTGCAGAGACTGAAGTATAATCCAGAGGCTGCTCCACCTGGGAATCCTTTCCATATTCAATCATCAAATCTAGACACTATTGTGGATGTCAGCAAGTGCTGGCTGACAGGAGCCTAATATAGCTGTCTCCTGAGAGGCTCTGCCAGTACCTGACTAATACAGAAGTAGAAACTCACAACCATCCATTGGACTGAGCATAGTGTCCCCAATGAAAGTGCTAGAGAAAGGACCCAAGGAGCTGAAGGGTTTGCAGCCCCATAGGAGGAACAACAATATGAACTAACTAGTACCCTCAGAGCTCCCAGGGACTAAACCACCAACCAAAGAGCACACATGGTAGGACTCATGGCTCTAGCAGCACATGTATAGCAGAGGATGGCCCAATCAGTCATTAATGGGAGGAGAGGCCCTTGGTCCTGTGAAGGTTCTATGCCCCAGTGTAGGGGAATGCCAGGGCCAGGAAGTGAGAGTGAGTGGGTTGGTGAGTGGGGGGGGGGGGGGGGGAACAGGGTTTGTTTTTTGTTTTTGTTTGTTTTTGATATTTTTTCAGAGGAGTAACCAGAAGAGGAGATAACATTTGAAATGTAAATAAAGAAAATATCTAATAAAAATAAATAAATAATAAAAAAGAAAGAAGATGGATAGATAGATAGATAGATAGATAGATAGATAGATAGATAGATAGATAGATAGACAATGTCTAATTCAGATTGGTGGTGTGCAGGATGACGTTAATAATGGTTAGGTGTGTTTGACTAATCTCACTACCACTGACATTTCTGAAATACTCAATGTAATGTTTTATAATGTCTCAGTCTTTAAAAATATAAAGTTACAGTAGGCACTGTGATGATTTTTATTTATTTCTGTCTTCAAGAACTTACTATTGTGTCATATTCCACATTGTCAATATTATTCCAGAGTCATAAAGGAAAAATAGGTCTGGTATTGAAACAGGAGTCATTAAAAAAAAAAAGAAAGAAAGCTATCCTCTTGCATTTAATGATCGTGTGATCTGGTGTGGAAAATTAAGTGCAGGAGAACTCACAGCCATGAACATTGGGTGCTGCCCTCTGCCTGGAAGTCCTCTTCTTCAATCTGTGCTCTTCCTCAACCTATGTCCAATCATTAGGACACAGCTTAGGTTTCCTCTCCTCTGAGGACATATGGCAACAACCCAGGTTGGGCCAGATGCCCCTGCTTCAGGTGCAGGTGGTATGGCTCCAAGAAATACCTTGCTACACCTCACGCAACCCTGCCACACATAGTCATACTGTGTGAAGCAATATTCATGAAATGCTAGTAAGAGGCATTGCCTGAAGAGCACGCCAGACAGTGGTGTCCTTGGCCTTTGTCTGTCCTCACTCTTGAGAGGCTTCACTGTTCCACAGTGCTCCCTTTGGCCATCATCCACACTCACCCTTCAAAGGTGCTCTACTCTGTTCTGTACGAAAATGCAGTGACCGAACAACTCGATCTCACCTGAGTTCTCTCAAGAGAGACCACAAGGACTGGGAAGCTGAGGGAGTCCAGAACAAGATCCCACTCAGCTGTGGCTGGACTTTTTTTGCCTTCATTATGGAAAGGTCAGAACTGCCCTTCCTTGGACCACGGAAGTTCTTCCCTTAGCTCTTAAAGCTTTCCTCCGTGTGTGCAATAGCCCTCCTTGGAGTCCCTGTCTGTCCAGTCAGCACTTGTCTTAAGTGCTTTTGAAGTACTTTTCTATTATCAAGATTAAATTCTGTGTGTATATTCTCAATAGTTCTATTAATGTCTCATCTGTTTCCCAGGATCTACAAATTCAAATCACATCAGACACTACGATCACTTTGGGCAATGGATCTTAGAATTTTCATACTGAAATGAGCTATACCTATTGTAGTCTTAGTAGTGACCCTATTAGTCTTGAAGACTGTGTGCTTAACTGCTATATTAGTTCTATCTCCTTGCATCCAGAGTCAACTCACCCTTGCATGGTCCTATGATGATCTTACTACATCTATCTGGAGTCTCCGTGATTATCCTTTAGGAAATTAACACTGGCAAGAGTGGAGACTCTAAAACCCTCTATTCCTATTTTTAGTCACAAGTAGCCACATCAACTGGACCCCATCTCCTACATGATTCAGGGGCCTTAACTCCTGAAGGTGTTTTCTTGGATATTGGCAGCCTTGTAGGTCATAGGGGATGAACCCTTTTCAATCAACATCTGGAAAAACAAGAACCAGAGGACTCTGTCTACTTCTCAACACATGGTCACCCATATCTCTGGCCCTAGTGGAGGCATGACCTTCTGATCTACTTGGGAGATCTTACTAATACATCACTAAACTTCACAGGATTACTCACTGGGCAGAGGCTTTCTGATAAAGAACAAGGGAAAAGAATATTGTTTCCCCCTGGAAGAGTCAGTATAGTTGGGCCTGCCTGTCTCTGACCTGGGAAAGAACAACTGTCTATTCTGCAAGCTTAGAAGTAGTATGAAGTCTGTCAGAAACACAGAGGACTCGTTGGACCTTGTCACTGTTGCTCTCGAGAGGGCTGTGCTCTGCTCTGTAATAAGCACCTCAGTGCAGAGCCCTTCTAAAGAATGCACGCTAGATGAAGACGTCATTCCTCTTTGGCTCTTAACCTCCTACATGTGTGCAACTCAGGCCATGCTGCAAAGCAGGCCAGCAAGGTAAAGAGTAAGAGTATTTGTATCTATTTTTTTCCTAAGCCCCATTCATTAAGAATATTACAAAGCATACCAATGTTAATCAAATATGTGGTGTTATAGACATTACCCAGAAATCTTTGCAAGTAGGACTTCATTATATTTACTTTCATTATGTATATACATGTGGTGGTGAAGATGGAACCCAGAGCTTTATGCATGCTAGGCAAGGCCTCTATCACTGAGCTGCACTCCAACTCCAACATCCACTTAAAAATAATCAGATAGAACCTGTAAGTGATACTATTTAAGTATCTCACCTTACAATTAACCAGAAACGTCACCACAATCATGGCATACATGGAGGAATTCCAACCTGAACAATGATGCTTTGGCATTATGGTAACCTACAGTAGAGTCACCACAGTCATGAGAGTCAGCTCTCTGTCACTATAACAAACACCAGAGAAATTAAATTATAAAAAGAAAAAGTTGATTTTTTGCTCATAGTTCTTGGCAGTTTCAGCGCAGTTTTTTTTTTTTTAAATTGGCCTGTGACCTTATCCCCAATACTGAGTGGAAATGTGTGGTAGAGTCCACCTGCCCATCTCATAGCCAGTACACAAGACAGAAAGAGAGAAAAAAGTCTGGAGCCCCACAGTCCCCTCTAACCTCAGTGACAAAGAGACTCTCAGTGTGGTCTGATCTCATAGGGACCACATTCCCTCCTAAAAGCACCTTGTAGGCTGCTAGGTGGCTCCAAATCCAAAGAATAGAAATACTCAATGTAATTCAAACCTAGGGTAGTTTCATATTTAAAAACACTTAATTCAAATTGGAACAAGAATGAAAAAGATTGACGTGATTATGATAATGATGATAGGGATGGTGACATTTTCACCCTTCATTCCAATAAGAAGACAAGAAACTCACAAAAGTTGTAAGGCACAGCAGAGAGATGGTGGCTGATGACCGTGTGTTTCAAAATAGCTAGAGGAGAGAATTTTCATTCTCCCAAGGACAAAGAATGATAAATGTTTGTGGCAATGAAATCCTAGCCAACCAGTCCTGACCACTATACATGGCAAATGGTGATATAGTCTACATCCCATAAAAATGCATAACTACTCTGTGTTGATGACAAAGAGAGACAGAGAGAGAGAATACAGTTTTTTATACTCCATACACTGCCTTTAGCTCCCATCTCCTAATTAGGCAAGTGACGAAATTTCTTTAAAATGCAGAACCATTGCCAGGCAGTGGTGGTGCAGGCCTTTAATCCCAGCACTTGGGAGGCAGAGGCAGGTGGATTTCTGAGTTCAAGGCCAGCCTGGTCTACAGAGTGAGTTCCAGGACAGCCAGGGCTATACAGAGAAACCCTGTCTTGAAGAAAGAAAGAATGAAAGAAAGAAAGAAAGAAAGAAAGAAAGAAAGAAAGAAAGAAAGAAGGAAGGAAGGAAGGAAGGAAGGAAGGAAGGAAGGAAGGAAGGA